>VZTD01002920.1:177589-248688 GCA_013397725.1 Rhagologus leucostigma
CCTTCTCACTGGACTTTATGTAAGGAGCTGCTCACTCTGAACCAGAGGCAAAGCTCAGGCTGTCAGAAGACCTTCTGCCTGCTGAGTCCATGGAGACACGGGAGAGACACCACCAGAATAGCAATGGTGGTGCTATAAAGGCTTTCAGCTTTTTCCTGTAAAGTAAATGCCTGCCTGCTTTTTGAAACTAGCAAAAAAAGTGCAGAAGTGTTTTAAGGGTCCCGTGTGAACAAGCAGCAGGTGGGAACTTCAGTACCAGCAAAGAGGGCTCCAGAGAGGTGTTCAGAGTCCAGAGATGCAGCTCCTCCTCCTCATCCCCCAGACTGGAAGTCACACGGGTGTGAACTTGGGAATACAACTGGTGTAGCAGTCTATTAGATACCATAGAGGATTAAATCCGCCAAAATTTAGTGATCTGGGTCAGGGACAAGGGAAGCAGAAGGAGGAGGGGCAGCCATAAATCAAACTATATATCCCAAACCCAGGCTGTGCCCAAGAATGAGTAGAGCACAGCTGCAAAAAAACAACTGCAACAGTTTGTACTGTGCATGTTTTTGCAGGTAGCACTGTCCAGACACCAGTTCAGAGTTTGCTCCATTATCCACAAAACCTTGGTGCCCAGCCAGGCTTCAACACCTTAAACAGGAATCCAAGTCCACAGACGCAGTACAAGTTCACAGGGACAACAGCACATACAAAATACACAGAACAAGAGAAAGACTATCAGCAATTTCCGTGCACTTTGCTTTTTTTTGGGCCCTAAGTTCTTTCCCTATGAAAAACACTTAAGTGTCGTGCTTTACCCTGAGATAAACACTTTTGTCTACCACCTTCAGTCCTCCTGAGATGTGCATGATGCCCTTTCATTCCAAAACTAAAACCAGTTTATTTTCTGGGAAATCTAGTTTGTTACCAGTATTTCAAAAAAAACATAAAAAAAAAAGGCAAAGATAAGCCAACTATTTAGCCTTTTTCCTGGAAAATTGACACTTCTATAGCCACTTTTAGGGGGAAAGGCATGGAAAGAGTATACTGAAAACCATAAAAGAAGCCTGGACCCTGAAATAGGCACTATTAATCTCAGGATTTGCAATTTAGGTTTGATTTAGAGGTACCAGACTTAATAAAGGTCCTCATAAGCACATGTGCTCAAGGTTGAGGAAGCATAAAGAATTTCTTACTGAGTCGGGGTTATATTAGGACAGCTTGAGGACATTCAGACAGGATCTGATCAGGGTTGGATACCCCAAGTGCAGTGAGGTAGCTCCATCCTAACAGATGGCAATGCTGCAACTGAGCTGAAGAGGAAAGTGGTAAAATAAAGAAAGAGGGAGCTGGAACAAGGAGCGGAGACAATTTTTTGGAGGGGGGGAGTGGGGGGATTTAGTTTAACCCCAAATTTCAGTGCTGAAAATGAGGAGTTGATGGAGAAGGGTGACTGACACCAGCCTGGACCATTTGCCCTCTCTTTCTGAAGACAACAGGGTGAAGGGAACAGTTAATTTTTTTCTCCATGGAAGACCTCAGAAGAAATTAGTAGTTTAGCAATACTGTCCTCAGTAGAGACAGCTGGTGGGCTCCTGTCAGGCTTGTTTTATGCAGACACCAAGAGTATTCACAATGCCATAGCAAAGAAATGAGAGACTGAGTCCTCCTGCAGCTCAGCAGCATCCCAGAAATACTGCTGATGGCAAATGGCAGCAAGGGACCCTCCTCAGAGGAGTGTGGGCTTGTCAGAGCAAAAATTATTTCAGGAAGCATCTAAACAAAGAAGGGAAATGCTCTCCTGTGAAAGGGTGAAAAATCAGACCAACTCAGTAATATTTTAAAGCACATTCTGTAGTGTCTGAGCTCAGTGCAGGGAGGTCGCAGCCCTTCTGAAGGGACTGGAACCAGCAGAGTCATCTGTAAAGCAGTGTTTTGTAGAGCTTGGCTCCCACAGCCTGCAGGGGTTTGAAGCACATCACAGGAGTTCATTTCCTGAGGACAAACATAATTCATTACCCAGATACCTCGCCCTAATATTTCTTGGTCTAATTCCATTTCAGTGAAGGCCTGAGCCCAGTGGAATTACATTGGCACGGGAAAGGAACTTCAGACTAACAGGTTTCTTACTGCTAAGTGATAAAGAGGCAGAAATATTTTGCCTTTTCCATCTTTTTCAAAAGTGCTTGATCCAGAACTGGCAGAAGTCAGCAGGGAGTATTTCCATGGACTTAGCAGATGTTGGATCATAACATCCCTGGGAACTGGAGCACTTCACTCATTTACCAACCACTTCCTTATGACAGATAAAGCAACTGCAAATGTCTGAATTTATGGTGAAAGTTCTCACCAGCCGTAAAATGCAGAAAACTAAAAAGCTGCAACAGCTCCTATAAAGTTACTGTAGCTGAAGTTGAGATTGTTTCTTTGGGGTAAATAATCTCTGTGTTGTCTTTAGCAATTTCAGGTTTTAAAATTACGGAGTATTTTTTCCTCTTTTCCTTTCATAAACAAAAAAGCTGTTGTTCTGTAACAGGCTTTCTAGCAAGTAATGAGATCAAGGTAAAAAGAAAGTTAAATATTGCTCCATTTCCCTGGCAGCATTATTTGAATGTTCCCGACATTATTAATGTCAAAATACCTTGGAGTGAAATAACAGCAGTTTTTCTGGTATCAAGAGGGGTTGTTTTCCTTTCCTTGCCTCTCTTAACAGTGGATCGAACAGAGGAATGGGGAACCATAAAGGACAGGTCCTGCTAAGTGGGGATTGCTCGGGGTCCAGGGGCAGAACAAGCAGCTCAAAGCAAGGGTTCAGAGAGAAGCTCTGCAAGGTGGGTTCTGTGGTGGGCGTGCTTTGGCTCTGTCCCCTGGATGAACTCCTGTCCTCAGGGAAAGGCTCAGGGTGAGATCTGTAAAGTTCTGCCAAAGCACGTTCCAGGGTAAGGCTCAGAACAGGGCAGTGGGTGGTGCAGGCCATCAAGGACAGACAAACCACCAGAGTGCCTTCTCTCTGAGTTATGGGGGTGGGGGAAAGGAAACAAAATCCTAAATCTATTTATTTATGAGAACTGCCTGTGATAGGAGATATTTTCAAGTCCATCTCTGCCTGATTGGAAAGGGATAAATGACTGTGTGTCTTCCACCTCCCCAGGCAGCTGCTCAGCAGGCTGCCAGCGTAGCCTGGAACAAGATTTCCCTCATCTCCCCAGTTCAGGTTGTCCCAGTGAGTGTAAGAATTAAATATTAATTGAACCAGAGACCTGTGTGCGAGAGAGAAACGCTCTCTGGAACAGCCTCACAGGGAAAGGGGGAGGAAGGGCTCGCAGGGGCTGTTGCTGCCCTGCCTGCGGGACCAGACCTGGGTCTGCATCCCTTCTGCAGGTGAACATTCCAGCAGTGATGCACTTGGGTGCCCCTGCAAAAATACCCCCGGGAGGGCAAGCAGAGCAAAAGCTTTGCCAGCAGCAGCAGGAAGAAATGCTGAAATGATTGTGACTGGGGGAAATGCTCGGAGGCAGGAGGGGATGTCAGTCAGCACAGCTCCCGAGTTTGCAGGGAGAGGTTACAGGGCAATGCTGCCTGCGCTCTGCAGGAATGCTCTCCTTCCAGCCAGGGGTGTCTGCAGTGGAGTGCCCTCCACCATGAAATATTGCAGCTGTGCTATTGCCAGATACTCGTGCAAAACTTTTTAGAACTGGAAGTTTAGAAAAGAGGGGGAAAAAACAGCTTGGTCTGACGTCAAAGTAGGGTAAAAATATGAGCCAGGGGTGATCAGCGCTGGGATGGGAGGTGGCTTTCCTCTATAAGGCACTGCCAGGTTTGTGCAAGATTTGGAGCTCATGAAATTGCACACTCATAACTCCAGGCAAGGAAATATTTTGGAGCTCGCAGAGCATCCAGGCAGCGAAATAAAGGCTTGGTTCTGGCAAGGCAGACTCTGCATTCATTGCCACAGGTAATGGAGCCACTAACACATGCCAGTCACTTGGGGAAAAAGACAAGCAAGGCAAACAGCTCCTATTTTTAGTTCACGGTTTAGTTAGCAGCTAGCTCACACTGCTGCATAGCTCACAATGCAGCATTAAACACAAGCTGGGCTGCAGGTTTGTCCCTGGGGAATGGAGCCAGGTTTTTGTTATAGCAGGAGTAAAGGCACACCATGCTGTACCTGCCAGGGTGAGACAGAAAGGGTAACATGGGGACAGTCTTGACTTTATGAAGATTGCTTTCATCTGGGCTGTAGGAATGCTAATACAAAGAGGCATCAGCGTTTGTTAGTTACATAGCAAAGTCTTATTATTTGTCAGGGACTTATCTGAGTTTCAGGCAATGAGAGCTGGGAGTAACTTGATGTCAGTATTTTTGCATTTAATCTGTATATTTTGAATGTAAAAGAGCAAGCACTAGCACTGCCAGTAGTGTGAAACCTCACAGGCTCATAACTACAAGAGCTGCTGCCTTTACCACAGCACTAACAATAGAAAGCAAATTAAATGCACAGAAGTTAAAAACGAAAGAAGAAAGTTGATTTTACTTTTGCAGAGTTTGGAGTAATGGCTGAAGGAATTTAGGAGATGTTTGGTTGCAGCAACTGTTATTTATGACAACTGTGAATGAATGAAATATCCTCTGCATTAATCCCTTCTGAAAATACAAAACTTTCCTATGCCTTATGCCTTTTCAAACTTACAATGCAAAACAGACCCATAGAAAAATACGTAGACAAACATAAATATGAGGTGGGGTTTTTTTCTTTGATGCATCCATGCAGCATCAGTATGTATAAATTTACATTATAGCTCTACTGCCATCAAGTGATGAAAAGATATTTTAGTGAAGATAACAAAGAGGAAATAAAATAGAAATCTGTGTGTGTTACAGAAGTTACAGAGCTCTTACACAGAAATAAGACATATTTAATATTCACTCTTGCCTGTTCCCCATCCATGGGGATCTATGGTTACCCATGGGAAACCATAAGAGTCTTTGTGAACTGTGAGTAGAGGCAAGGAGCCTAATTAAAGTGCATGTCAAGATTTAGTTATTGTTTGTGGGGAGCATAGGTGAAGAAAAATCCACATGCATGTCCTTTCTTACCTCTTGAGTCGTGTAACATGGTAGGGAGCAATAAAAGCAGCTTCTTGGGGCTGCCAGCAGAGCTGTCACAGTTTGGTACCATCTATCTGCCATTTCCCTCTCCCTGGCTGCTCTTAGTGCCTCCCTACTTGGAAATAGGGGCTGTTTCAGCAGAGGAGAGGCGGAAAGCTGCAGAACCATCAGATGTGGCCTTTCTGTACTTAAAGGGAGCTTAAAGAAAGATGGGGACTGACTTTTAGTGGGGCATGGAGTGATAGGAAGAGGGATAAGGGTTTTAAACTAAAAGAAGATAGATTAAGACTACACATGAGGCAGAAGTTGTTGACAATGAGGGTGGTAAAACACCCACAGGTTGCTCTGAGAGGTCGTGGATGCCCCATCCATGGAAACATCAGAGGTCAGGTTGGATGGGGCTCAGGGCAACCTGGTCTAGTTGAAAGTGTCCCTGCCCACAGCAGGGGGTTGGACCGGATGGTCCCGAAAGGCCCCTTCCAACCCAAACCCTCCTGTGCTTCTGTGACTGGGTCCAGAATAGGATATGTCTAGAGCATACCTTAAAAAATGAGGGACAGTGGGATGGAAAGTACAAGGAGACGTGTCTGGAAGGGTTTTCTGGCACGTTCCTATAGAATTTGGAGTTTTCCATTGAGAGAGACACCACTGAGGAAAGCCAGCTCTCCGGGATTTCCCCACAAAGGTGGTGTCTGAGGGGCAGTCCCTCCCTTTGCACTTCACTGCCTGACCCGCAGTCTCCATGGTGACTTCAGAACATCTGCCACAGGAGCCACCTGACACGGACTCTCCAACCTCCACAATGATTTTGGCATTAGTGATAGGGAAGGGAAATCGCTGACTCCTAACACAACAACTCACTGCACTACTTGGAAAAAAAACAGTGTTCATGGGGTGCCAAAGGCATCTTTGCCTTCTCACAGAACCATTAAGGTTGGAAGAGACTTCTAAGACCATCAAGTCCAACCATTAACCCAGCACCACTCTGTTCACCACGAAACCACGTCCCCAAGCGCCACATCCACACATTTTAAACATTTCCAGAGATGGTGATTCCACCACTTCCCTGGGCAGAAAGTCTCAGAGGTGTCCCTTTTATTCCTAAACCTTATCAACAGCAGATCTTCAGCCGATGTTTTGCTATGCCTCCAGCTGTTGTACATCCATCAGATCTGAACTGGAAGTACTCTGAGCTCATGTAAAGGAGTCCTGTTTCTGGAAACTGCAAATATCTCTGCTCAGCATAAATAAAATAAAAATCAGAGACTGCTTGAAGCTGAGAACCCCAAAACAGACTATTTTACATACATAAATTTGGTCTCGAATAGAATTAAAATGAGATGTATTTCACTAGTTTTTTCTGCTTAGTTGTGAAGATATTGCATACTATTAAAAATGAGTTCACTACAGGTTACACTGGGTGGAAGGGAAAGGGAGGCTATTCAAGAAGACAAAAAAACCCCTCGGGTTCAGGGTTCAGTTCCCAAATGCTCAGGCTTAGGTTATTTCTTTGTAAGGCATTTTGAATTCCTGTGGAATGAACAACAAAATACAGAAGCACAGAGCCTGGACCATGAGTCAGATTGCACAAAAGAAATAAATCAGAAGAGGCTCTAATGGCTCAGAGTCCTTTGGGAGGGAACAGTGGCAAAAACAGCATTTGCCATCCAGTAGAATCCAGTAGACTACTGAAGCCAAAGTAGATCTGACAGGAGCTGAGCTAACCATTTGGAGAGACATAAAGGGGGAAAAATGTCCTAATAAAGCAGAAGGACTAATAATGGACTCAGGATATTTGTTCCAACTGCCCTGAACTTTGTTTGGAGCACAGCATCATCCAAAGAGACATTTATGGACTAAGGCAGCTGAATATCAGGTCTGCCTTTCATGCTTCGATCAACATAAATGGAGAAGGGAAACAATGTGAACAAAGGATAAAAAAGAAGGATGGAGACAGCACAAGGCAGCAAACAAGATTGTTATTTCACACTTTTTCCTCCCATATTTATTTATTTTCTGTGGGCTCCTGTCACAAGGCAACAGTATATTTTATGATCTGGGAGATGCTATATGCCTGAGTGAAGTTGCAAGGGGAAAGATGTATTCAAACACCTGGACTTATATTTTATTATTATATGTGCATGTAAACACACAGTGATACTATGAACATACAAAAATCTACATGTTTATTTGTACATGTATACATAAAAATCAAAGAAAAGTCCAAATGGGGATAAATATATCTACACATATATCTCAATTTTAGATAACTTGCTTTCAACAGTCAGTGATTTCCAAAAGGCCATTTCCATGCCAGCAATGTAGCCTTTTCTTTAGAATGCAGCAAGTTAGACAGGAGAATAAAAGTTCAATTAAGAGCCTGCTTGCCTGTGACTGATAATGGTTTTGACATTTGCAGAGTCTCCTGACAACAATGCCAGAGCAAAGTGGGGCAAAGGAAATCAAAGAACAAGTTCTTTGCAGATGGAGATGAGAGGGTTCAAACATCTGTGGCTTTGCACTTGTGGCCTCAGAAACAACCCTTCCCACCATGCAAGGCTGTGTCAAACATTTCAGTTTTTCAAGGAGTGGCGTTGAACTTTCTGAATAAATTCAGCAGCTTTGAGGGGGGCTTGGCTGGAAGGTGTTAAAGAAAGAGAAATATTTATTTTACTTAGTAAGTGCCCTGATCACCACCACTGCCTCACACAGGAAGGGAGAGGAAGGAAACACCCAGCTGATCACCAGCTTAAGACTGGCTTTTGATCTTGTCAATTAAAGTAGCATCCTTCTAATCTGAGAAAGATCCAGAAGGTAAATTCCCACAGGCCAGGCTGGGGTTCCCAGCACTCTGGGCATCAAAGCTGTCTCAACCCAAGCTTGTGACTGGGGCGTCTGGGTCTGATGCCATTTGCTCTCCTCTGTGAGAGTAAACACAGATGCAGTTTCAGGAAGAGTTAAGATTAAATAAAGTTCAGTGGCTCTGCCCAACTGGGATAAAACCAGTTCTGCCTCTGTGAATCTGGCTGGCCTATTTGCTTCTGCAAACACCTTTACTGAAAATGTTCATATTTGCCAGAGAATGTCCAAACCTCAGCCACCAGCCTTCAAGAAAATCTGAAGTTTTAGTGCCTCTTTTGCACACCTATACAAGGAGTTGACATGAAACGCGTTTCAATTTGCACTGACTTTAGGGAGAGGAGAGTTAGGAAAGCTTACTTTAAAACTCAGCTTAATGGGTCAGAAACAACCAGAATTAGAGCCACTTCCTTATTCAGATTCCTGAACTAACACAATTTAATTGCTCCAGCTGATGGGTGAGGTAGGCACAGAGCAGCAACGAGTGAAAACTGTGTGGGAAGAGTGATCAAATGACCTTCTAAAGCACAGACAAGTGTCCTAATGCATCATGTCAGGGCTCCAGCTGGTTTAACCTGACCGCTGTAACAGGATCAAGTCCAGACTGCTTTAGAGGTGAGTGCCAGCACGTGCACTGGGCCGTGTGCCATTCCCTGGGGATGCATCATGCTTCCTGACAGTATTTAGAGGTACACTGTCAGCTCACTGATGTGTCTCTCCAGTCCCTTGGGCAATGAGCCCCTCGTAGCCTCTGATGCCCCTCTGCTCCCCAGAGCCCATTGAGTGCACGAGCTCACCCCTTCCCATAGCAGGCAGCTGAAGCAGACTCTGCCAGAGTTAATGGTCTCCCAAGCCATATTTCAGCAGGGTGAGTGTCCTCACATCCAGGCAGCAGGGTTTATTCCGCCTTTGAGGCTTTATGAGAGCTCCTGGCTTCTAACTTCCCTGGAGTGTGATGTGGCTGGTAAGCAAGGAGAGGAGACGTGCTGCTGCAACATGTCACAGAGATTTACCATTAGCTCAAGAGCTCCAGGCCAGTGGGTTTGGATGACAAGAGCCAGGCTTCCAATCTCAGAGGCACAGGGCATGGCTATTTTGCTGTTTATAGCTCATTAATTTATTACCCTAGGCCTGTATGGAGGGTACTTCTCCATGTCTGTCTTTCACATGACATTTTACAACATGACACAATAGGACAATTTTGGACAGAGAAAGCAGAGCCATCAACTTGTCAGGTCCTTTTTAGCTGGTGGATGGATTTTGCACCAGCAAAGCATGAGTGTGCCTGTATGAACAGGCAGCACAGGCACGAACCACACATGGGCACCACTCACACGTCAGTGTGCTTCACCCCCTCTTCTCAAACCACGAGGATCATCCAAATCTCTGCTCAGCACTCAGCTGCAGTAATTCAAATTGCTAACACAGAGGAGAAAGGAGGCTTTTGAACAAAAGCCCAGCTCCTTCAGCTGACAAAACCATGCTGTCCTGACCTCTCGTATTTGCTTCCCAGTCTTTGTCATCCAAGGCTGTCTGGAAAACACTTGAAGAGCAAGAGGAGAGAATGAAAATGGGAGTCCTTAAATGTGAGTTTGGTATTCCTCTGCTGTCTTAAAAAGACTTATTCAGGGGTATTAATAAGACTGTCTAGTAGGATGAAGTGTTGCCTTTGTGGAGAGGAGCTCTGCTTCCAAAGGGTTGCAAAAAGAATAGAAAACACTGGAATTTCGGTGCCAGCTCTATCCACGCTTATAGCATCTTACTTTCTCTCTAGGTTTTTTCAAAGCAGGGATTTTCTAATAAAATACATAACATCCATAACACAGACAGATACATGAAGCAGTTAGACAAGGTCTGTGCTGGAAAGAAAACATACCCAAACCAACATGGGCAGTCCAGATTCCTACGCAAGCAGAAACACAGCTGTAGTCTGTTCAAAACCTGCCCCCAGACCTACTTCTTTCAAAAGAAAACAAACTTATAAACAATAAAACTTAACATAGTAATTTGAGTAGAACCAAGGTGTTATATTTGAGGATGTGCCTGTATATGTTTATGGTTTATTTTTATTTTCCTTGTCATCTGCTGTTACCAAGTTAAAAACCCACATCTTGGGCAACAGCAGGTGGAATTTCTATTTCAGCACAATTTTAGCTCATTAAAGAAAAGAGAGTCCAGCTTGAAGTTTCGCAGAACAACTTAAGAAGCAAATAGAAAGGCAGGAGAGCAGCTGAAGTGGATCAGGCTATGGCTTTTTTATTGTCTATAAATACAAACTACAAAGAGAATGACATCGAATACTGGTACAGTCCTGCAGTTGTGCTCATTGAGTGTTCACAGATGGGTCATCTTTGGGCACATTCTTGCTCTGATCAGTTTAAGGTGACTCCTACAACACAGGATACGAGGTTTTCCATGAGAGGCTGCACGGACTCCTGTGCTGAGTTACTGTCCTGTTTCCACCCCCCCCCACTGTCTGATCAGAGTGACACGAACTCTATTCTTGGCTCTCATATTGAAGTACTAAAAAGGATGTGTATTTCAAAAGGTTTCATATTCTTCTGGGAAGTGGATAAACAAACACACTGACTTGTTGCAGCAAATACTTTGTACCTATTGGGATGTTCATCTTGCACAAGATATTGGCAAAACGACAAAGCAGGATGAGATCATTTTCTGAAGTTGTATCTGTCCTGGGGAACTAAAAGGAGAGAGAAAGAAGAAAGTTTAGTTTTCTTGAAATTTATCTTAGCACTAAAAATGAAATTTCATGGGCAGTGCAAAGGTTTTGAGACAGCTGCAAGGGGGCTGCAGCTAGCTCCGAAATACTTGGGACAAATGTGTAGATTTTTAAAAAAATGACAAATTATTCACTCCCGTCAGAGAAATATCATCAGGCAAGAAATAATAGGGGCCAAGGCTTTGTCAGATTGTATCTTCTCACTAGTGCATCGAGGTAGGACTGATTCGAGAAGAGAGCTCCCGGTGCTGCAAAGGAAAGGAGGAAGAAAAGAAAACACCACACACTTGTGGGTGTTGAAAAGCTTTAACTGGAAGGAACAGCACACAGGAGTGTGCAGGCTTTGCCATGCCTGACAGAAAGAGAGAAAAATAAAAGAAAAACAACCAGAAATCCCGTTCAGATCCAATTTGCTCAGGTGGAAGGGGGCATGGTTGTTGAAGATGGGTTTAGTTTACACAGCTGGTTTGGAAACCATTTGGTGCATCTGGTAACCCCTCCTGCACTGCCCGAGTCCCTTTTCTGTGAACACCACACCACACCAAGCTACAATGCTGGGAAGGGCTTTTCCAGCTTTCCAACAAAGCAGCTCACTAAAACCGTACTGATTTCTCTTGCAGTACATGTGGTTAGAAAGAAACACCCACTGGGCTCCACCAGCAGCTAATGCAACCACAGACCAAACACCTGCTATGCTGCTGTGCTTGGGTTCCAAAACCAGACCCAAATTTCTACATTTCCTTTAGTCTCAGTTAGTTTCAGGATCCAACTTGTGTGTTCTTTGGCCCTGGAAATCTGGATCCTCGTTTCCCACTCCAGTCCACTCCCTGGAAAGCCAGCATGAGCCCGTATCTACAGAGCACAGCTTTGCACGAGACAGCTCAGGGGCAAGCCCAGGATAATCCAACAAAACACAGCATTTGGCACACTGAATAAAGCATCACTGTGATTCATGTGAGGCTGGAGAGATATTGACTTCTCCTATTACTCCTCTATAAATGTTTCATACAAGGCCAGATGCAACCCTGTCCCAGAAATGAGGGATGGAGGGCAGGAGGGCAGGAAAAGAGAACGTGGCCATGTCACCCCGACCCAACACATAAACATCGTACCAGGCAGAGGTAATAGGGGCTATAATCACCTTATTTGTCTCTCTTCACCTAAACTTTCTACTCTTTCAACTTGCCAAATCTTCTCAAACAAAATGAAAAGCAAAAATTCCCTGGATGAGTCTTACAAAGCCAGTTAGTGATACTCTGCAGATTTCCTCCTGGGCTCGTACCCATAGGCAGGAATGTTCAAGGAAAAGAAAAGCAAATCATAAACAGCAAATTCAGAAGAACAAATCTTGAAAGCCACTGTTGCAGTAAATGTCTGTGTATGTCAAAAAAACATTCTCACAGGAAACATCACTGAATAATTTTGCATGATGAGCAAAATAATTTTTTTTTAAAATCAAACAAGGAAAATCTGCTTACAAATAAATGCATAAAACCTGAGATAAATTCCTGCAAATAAGTTTTCAAGGTTGCTTGAAGTTGCTAATGGCTACATTTGTCCAACCTTTAAAAATTTTGCTCAAGCATCATTCATATTAGATGACCTCTTGCAGTGAGAATGCAGAAAACTCCTGAAATCCTTGTCAAATCACTTTCATCCATCCCTGGTATTAACCATTTGAGGCATTTCCACTTCCCTGCTCTGCCTCCCGACACCTTGGAGAAATTGTTTTGATACTTCTTCCTTTTCCTCAGAAATTATTTCACAGCAAAGGAAATAAAAAATGACAACAGATCACATAACTTTGTACCCGCTAGAACATGCTCTTCCAACTGCAGTAATAACCTCCCTCTTGGGCATTTCCTGGGAAACTGATGGCCAGCTTCCTCAAGGCCCTGCAGTCTTGCTTCAAGCCATCAGCTCTCCCAGGCAATCAATCCTCAGAAAAAGAAAAAAAAAAAAAGGAAAAAAAAGAAAAAGCTCTGGGCCTTGATTTAAATAAAAAAAAACGTGCTAGTGTAACCCCTTATGGTGTGATATGGATAAAACTTATGGATCGCTCTTCTGGTCATGACTTCACTCTCTTCATCATGTTCATCAGCCCTGGCAAGCCCAGCTGCCTCCCAGCACACTCTGGATGGATGGTGGCCCTTCATTTGATCCTCTCCTTGTCCCTCTCCACCTATGGACAACCTAAACAGCGCCAGCCGTGGGGAATAAATTTCTCCTGCTGGGTGGCCATGCAGGATGTGTGACCCATGACAGCAAGATCCATCCTTTTCTGGATCGTGTTTTACCTGGCACCTCCTGTCACCCTCAGGTCACAGAATGGTTTGGGTTGGAAAGGACCTTAAAAATCATCTCATTCCACCTCCTGCCATGGGCAAGGACACTATCCCAGGTAGCTCCAAGCCCCGTCCTGCCCTGCCTTGGACACTTCCAGGGGTGGGCATCCACAGCTTCTCTGGACGACCTGTTCCAGTGCCTCACCACCCTCACAGGTCCTCTCCAGTGGGGCTGCATTTCAGGCAGTCAGCTCCCAGCTGGTTTCTCCACCCCAAGAACAGAGTTTTGTGCTTCCCTTTGCCAAACCTCATGGAGTTTAATTTAGTTCTTTCTCCAGATTAATCCAGGTCCCCTGGGCAGCCACTCTATCATTTGTCACATCAGACTCTCCTCCTAGTTTAGTGTCATCAACAAATTACTTGTTTTGGTAGCACAGCCAGAGGGAAGAGACCATTTAAACGCCACCCCTGGTGTGTTTGCTTGTGGTAGAGAGTTTGTGTAAATTAGAGACCCCTGGGCTCCTCGCCTTGCTGCCTGCTGACCCCGTCCTGCAGCTGCCCTAATAGATTTTCCCTGAGTATTTCAATGCTGCAAAATAAAGCCTCATTCCATAGTGATTCCTGAAATGAAAGTATATCAGCATCTGCAGTCTGAATCATCTGTGGGACTAAGCTTCCCTGCAAGCTCAGAGCCATAAAACATCCACCGCCCCAGCTGGGAGCAGCCAGGGGCTTGTCCTGTGGAGATGTTTCTCCTGGGAAGATAAAGCAGCCTGAAGACCTCTCAGTGCAAGGGTTTAATAAAAAGTTTAGCTTCTGGGCTCCTTTGCCTGTGAACAAGAGTTTCCCTGCTTTCCTTCTCCTTTGCAGATGAGCTTTGTTTTTCGGTTATATGGGAAAATTCTGCCTTTTTCGTCCCCCTGTCGGGTCTCTTTGCTGGTGAAATGGTCTCCCTCCCAGGCATCGGTCACTGGCCTGACTAAGCTGCTGTTATGTTAGAAACAGAAAATTATAATGCTGCCCTTTACTTTGTCTCATAAAGTCAGGTTTAACTCGCTCCTCTCCCTCCCTTTCTGCCCCTTAAAATTCACCTGTAAGTACCTTAAAGGAAGAGCTGTTCTAATCCTGGTCCAGCAGAGAATACAGTCTCTAAAAACAACCAAACTACCAAAAATCAGAAATAATTTCAAGGAGCATCACTCTTTTTGGAGAGCTGCCAAAACAATATGAATGATACATAAAAGATAAAATGTCTAACAAAATCCTCCAGCGCTGCAGCAAACAGTTCAAAGAAAAGGCATCAATGTCCAATTACCTGCCCAGGGTGCTGGACTGCAGGGAGACATCAACTTTTGGGTAACAAAAGCTCCACACAGCTGCTAATTGTGGTGGGCTCGCTGTGGTAAGAGGCAAGTTCCTTTGCTTTATCCTGCTCCCCTGTGGTCACTTTGGGACCATTAACAGCACCTGAGAGACCAGGTGTGGTGCCAGCACTCAGAGCAATGTGCCCAGCGAAGCAGGTAAAAGCTAATTTATCCCATCTTTACTTCAGCATCTGCCCAAGTTCACACCATTTTCTACCTGAGGCACCATTTTGTTTCTGATCTGCACCAGAACACTCCTGCCCTGAATTTCGTTGCCTGAAAGACAGAGGAGACATCTCCCTGCTTAAAATCAAGTTATGGATTAGTATTTTTTTACCACCGTTCTCAATCAGTGCTGTTTGCCTGGGGTATCTCCCTTCTCACCATCCCCTCCTTACACTGCACTGACAAAGCACTTCCAGACAGGCTCTTCTACTTCCAGACAGGCTCTTCTCTCGCTTGTATCTCCCCACTCTCATCTACACAGCTACATGGAACCAAGCAGGGACAGAAAAGCAGAGCTGGATGAGTCAAAAGCAAACCCTCATTTGAGCCTTTAACTGCAAATTCACATCTAATGGGAGGCTCCCTGTTCCCTACTTGCGTGCTGAGACAAGTTGCATCTCTGGTGGACTTCTAATGTTATTCCCTCTCCTCCTTCCTACAAACCTGGCAAGATTTATATTCCAGAATGTAATAAATTATGGGTTTGCAAAAAATAATTAAAATATTCCACTTCTCTGCCTTTTTTAGGTTCAGCTGGACCATGGGTTCCTGAGCAGTCTGAGTGACTCAGAGGGGCCAGTGATCTGAGCACTGCCCAGCCCTGAACTCTCTGCTGGCATTTCTTAATGTCAGTAAATAACAGTAAGTTTTGTACATATTACTTTTCTTTTTAGGCAATTTACTGTATTTATTCTTTTTGGGTCTCATCCCAGACTGAGATTAAAAACGAGGCCATCTTAGGCAGGTGATTTGTTTTGTGTACGTCCATGTGTCTCATTGCTGTTCTTGAAGTAAGACGTGTATAAAATTTGGTGATTTGGGGCCATTGGGCTCAAAGTGTTTTCTCTGACTTTCCCAGTTTCCCTTACCACAGATCTGACATGACTGCCACTCTCATCTTCACTTTATCTCTGATCATCAAACTTCTGTGAAGAAAGGTCAGTGACATTTCGCAGTGTTTCTAAATGATAACATCTCAGACCTGGTCAAGCTAGCATTAAAATGCTCTTTTGATGACAAATAGGTCATCTGCACCCTGTCTTTGAGTAAATCCAGGAGCCCACATAAAATATTTCTATTGACAGCTATAAAAATGAGCAGAGGCCAAAATCTTTCACATCTCTGCCTTTGTCCTCCCTCGGAATTACTGATTGAATGTCCCCTATTCTGAGGGAAAACTGAAATATGGATTTTCTTTTCATCATCACCACTTGCACAGCTGCATCAGTCATTAAGCTGTCCTAAAGATCTGTTACCCAGGAACTTGGTGCCAGGTGTATATCGTATCCTGAGGTGAATTGTGGCAAGGCATAAATTGATCATGAGGTTCATGCCTTTGAAACACAAGTGAAGGAACATCAATTGTCATCAACTACAAGAATATAAATAGAAAAGATCAAATCAGTTCTGGCCTAAATGTGTTGTGCAATGGAAATATATTAAAAAAAAAAATCCAAACAAACTAACAAATCACAGGTTAGTTTGATCAGGGACAAAAAGTTAAACTTTTCAATGTAGGACATAAAATGAACAGAAATTTCTTTACTCAACCTGTCCCTTCTCCATGCATTTTGTACAACTGCATGCTACTAAAACCTCAGGCTTCTTCTTAAACTATAATTTTACTTCTATTGTCCCTGTTGAAAAGTCACTGCAGAACTACAACCTTCTGCAGCTTAACTTCCTTCAAAGATCCGAGTGAAATGTAGCCATGATCCTTTTAAAGCTATTTGCACTGCTGTCAGGATAGGTGTTTATTTTAAACTTCTTCTGCCAAAGCTTCTGATGTAGTTGCAAAATCTCTTTCATATCATTATGTCAATATACTCTCATTTCCCTTAAATTGCAGTTTTCTAGGTTAAATAAGCAAAGCTATTACCTTTTCTTTTACTAAGGTATGTTCTCCATCACCTATTTCAATTTCAGTTAATCCTTCTTGAATATGTGTGACTAGGACTGTATGTTATCATTCTAAATGAGATTTTATAGCACCACGTAATTCCCTGTTTCTGCTGGAAATTCCTTCTGTGAGATATGTTCACATCCAGTTTTCTCTTCTCACTGTTACCTTGAAGGCCCATAACCATCCAAAGATCATCAAATGTAACCAGGACTTCTTTCTTCTCTATTGGTGATTTCCAAGCCTGCAGCAGGAATTTTTTTTTTCCTCTGAAAACATAGAAATCTTCCTCACTATTACAGCCACACTAGAAAATATGTGTGTGCCCAACGCCGGTTTTTCCCTTTTTAATACATAAAATTTGGCAAGCGAATAACGCCACCTTTGTTAGACTTACATTGCACCTGCAAGTCCACGTGTGAGTTTTGTCTGAATTCTGGAATGGAGACTAATTAATCTCATAATTTAATTCTTTTAATCCTTTATGCCTGTACTTAAATCTCTGATTAATGTGCTATATAAAAGAATATCAAATACTACATGTGTGTTAGCTGTAATTAGTTATAAGAACTGGAAATCTCCCACCATTTACACATGATACAGCCGTAATGTGGGTCTTACAGTACGAAGCTTAGAGCAGGTTTCAGTTGTCTAATTAATTGCCTAGAACAGGTATCCAAGATGCTTTGGGATATCTCAGGAGCTCAGACTTGGAGGATACTACACAGAGCCTACAGAAGACCTTGGCTCTTCTGGAACAGTTGCTTCAGGGCATGTGGGGTACCCTAAAACTTACCTAATTGTTGGGCACCTGGTTGAAACTCACCCTTAATCTAGTGATTTTAGATTGGAGAGGTGAAATGAAAACTGGAGCTGGTAAAAGGACTACATTGGATTAATTTAGCTTAGAAACAGAGTTGTTGTTTCCTTGCAGAGACATTAACAGGGCAAGGCAGTGTCGCCTCGTTTAGGAAGGAGATCTTTGGAGATGGCAGCCTTCAAAATTAGCTCTGGGCAGACTGACCTATGCTAAATTCCAGTACACTCAGGCTTTCCTGCATTCTCAAACCACCAACATGATCAGCAGAGCTCAGGGATCACAGCTCACCCAAAAGCTTTAGCAGATGGATGCCTGAGGGAAAGCTCTTCCCTCAGCTGTACTATCCTGGGCTTTCAGAGCTGTTCACTTGGATTTTGGCTTTCTCTGGAGCACTGAGACAAAGAATTAGACACTCTTCTGGTCACACACAGCATTATGAGTTAGTTCCTTGCCATTGCAGGAGCCTCAGTTACTATGTGTATGTCCATTTCTCCTACTTCCCAAAGGTTTGGTTGCCTGTGGAGATGAATGCTCGAGTTCAAAGTCACCTGGGAGAATCTAAGAAGGATGCAGTGACTTGCATTTCACAGCAAGACAAATTAGATGATCTAATCACCCCTTCTGGCCTCAAACCCCATGAAACCATATGAAAATAATAGAAAAAGACTTTGCCATGTGATCACGAACAAAAAGAAATGTGCCTCGTTCAGCTGCAGATAATGATTTTGACATGGTCTCTGAACTCTTGGCTTTGCAGATGCCAGAAGCTTAACAGCTTGAAGAAGTTTTGATCTCTGATTCCAGCTTTTATCTGTGGAGGTGGGAGACAAGGAAGTGCAAAGCTGCCAGAAAAGGGCTGCTTGAGTCAGCAACTTTCAGCTCTTCCACTGTGATTGTAATTGATTTCAAGTCACAGCTTAACAGAGGGAAAGCACCACATCCTGACCAAGGTGCCACCTCAGCCTGGACTCTGCAGGAACTTGGGAGAAATGTTGCCTCCAGGTTTTCTGGGACTGGGCTCTGTGATGGAGGAAAAAATAGTATAAGAAACCACTTGGCTTAGTAACAACTGTGCAGCAAAATGGGATTCTGAATGGCAGTGGATACTAAAATCTGCTATCTCAACAGAACATGTAAAAATAAATGAAGTGGTAACATAATTGCTCTAGATTTTCTATTCTCTCAATTAATTTTGCTTTCATGTTCACTGACACTTTTGCCATGCTGTAGCAATGAGCTTTGAAATGCTCCTGCCCTGCTCCAGGAGGTCTGCTGGGGTGATCTCACTGGCACAGAAGTCAAAACTCTCTAAGTTAATTGCTCCTTTCATCCCCTAATTAAAACCATGCTAATTTCCTTCAACATCATTATTCTGTAAAAGCCACTCCTTCAGCTCCACATTGCTCCACTGTGTTGGTGTGGGAGATGGAAATCAAAAGACAACCAGTAAAGAGGATGCACCACTGGTAGCAAAGAGACTCTTACTACTCTGCATTATTTTCTAGGATGTAAAGAAACAAGATTTTTCTGATAAGCCCACAAATTCCTGTACAATTCCCGCTTTCCTGGCTGGAGTCCAGACCAACACTTAGCAAACCTCAGTAGTGGAAAGTCCTTCCTCAGCTGGCCTATGCCACTGGGTGCTACAAGAAATTTCTGCCTAAAGGGAAATAAAAGTAATCAAAGCCACATGTAGGATATGACATTGAGTCTTAAGTAGTTAGTTTCTGATTCCTCATACTAAAGTCAGAGGAGATTTAACAGTAGATTTTCAAAGCTCAGGTCTGTTTCTGAGATGTCATTGTTAGGTCGGCCATGCAGGTATTTTGCAATATATGTTTGTTTTTTTACTGTTTGTTCTGAAATTGAAATGGTTATTGTAAGAAAAGACCCGCCTTCAAAGTTGGAATGTGGAAGGTCAAACATAGAGGAGAGCATTCAATTCAGGAAACAAAGATGCCTATTTAGAAATTAAAGACCAAACATGCTTTAAGGCAAACGACTTTTTGAGACAAAGTGCAATTTAGGATTTACTTATTTTCATATTTCTTTATAGTTGCCATGAGAATATTTTAATAACCTCTGTAGAGTTTAAAATGATGCAGGTAATTGCTTAAAGTAATTTTAGTGCTATTAAAGATAACAAACCTCTTGTGTGAAATACTTTGCTAAGCAACGATCAGCAGAAAAGGGGTAAAGATCTTTTTACTGCAAATTTGAGTTCTTTTTATAGGTGAGCTGAAGTGAGAATATAATTACATTATCTATAAAATAAAAGGTGTGCAGGTATTCAAACACCTACCATCTCAATCTTGCGTTGACTCATGCAGAAAACACAGCAGAATTTTAAGTAGATCTCTTTCTCCCATTCAGCAGCCTGTGTGTGATTCCTGAACCCACCTCCAGTTTGCACTGATAATGTTTAAATCACAACGTTATTCATCACAGCACGTTCATAATACCTGAAACAGAATTCCTCCCAGATTACTTGGGAGACACTCAGAGGAACGAGTGAGTATAAATCCTGCATATCCTGCTTTCATTCCTTTTCCTGACCTTCATAATCACGGCTACAAAATAATTTCCTCCTTTTTGGCTCTACTTTGTGAAAATTGTGTCAGAGAAGTTGGTCTAGGAGAATTTTGAGATTTTGAAAAAATAAGTCACACAAAAGATGGAAGACCCCAGGTGAGCCATAATAAAACTTGTTTCTCTAAGACACTGTGTCCTGCTAATGAGCTATGAGAATCCTTACAGCCCGAATAAACAAACAGAACTTGCATTTTTTTGTCTCTTTCAGGCTTTTTTAAGGGATGCAAATGATACAAGCAAAGCATAATTTCACCAACTCTTAACCAGCTGACAGTCAGAGAACTTAGCCAGGTGTGTAATCTAGAGGATGATCCACGCCGTAAAACAAGGGATGCAGCAGCTGCTTCTGCAGAGGTGCTGATCTCTCCCCATCACTGAGAAGGATGAAGCTTGCTGTCAGCAGCATGTTTCCACCAAGAAGCTAAATTAAATGTCAGAGGATTGTATTGCAGCCCGCTGCACCATCCCTTCAGCAGGGCTGCACAGCACTGTCCAAACCCTTTGGTCCCTCATGCCTTCGTGGCATCCTTGCAATCTGTGTCAGGAGCAAGTCAACCCCCAGGAAGTGGTTCTGCGTTCCCACGAGAAACCCCAGTTTAAACAGATCCTGGATGTCTTCGGGTGCTGGATTTAAAGCCTGATGGGAACTGGAGGCCACTTTTTTCCTTGCCTTTGTTGTACGTGTTCTTCAGCTCTGGGAACTGTTGGTCCTAAATCATGAGGGGATCTTCAGTGCTAACCTGCTCCAAGGAATGTGTGAAACGAGCTGGGCAGCAGTTGCCAAGGTAGCTTGGAAAAGGAAAAGAAAACATGAAAACATCAGTTTATCTAGAAAACACATCACGTTGCTGTAACTGTCAAAGCTCTGGCACCACCTGGGACATGCTTTAGGTGAGTAGTACTGGCCCAGCCACTCCACAATAGTAATTTCTTGCCAAACACTGAAAAGTTAAGGAAGGCTTCTTCCACCTTTTTCATAACAAGCTGTTTCTCTCTGCTAAAACAGACCAGAAGAGCATTTCAGAGCATTTCAGTTGTGTTTGCTGCTCACAACAGGAATTTACCTACTTTCCCTTCCTTGCATTTTCTCTCCCCCTATTTATTTTTTCACTGCTCTGAACAGTGTTTCAAGGTGGAAACAGCTAAAATTTTTTCTTTCCCATTCTCCTCAATGAACAACATCGATTTTTTGGCCATTAGCTTCTGTGAGCTGCATGTTAATGAGCCTGCACAATATAAATAATGATGATGGATGCTTTCCACGTGCGCCTATGGAGAGCTAAGCATTCTTTACACAGGCTCCCTGAAATGGCTCCTACCTACAGGGACCTACCATTTGGGACATATCCATCCCTGACTGTGCTATCCTTCCACTGGAGGTCAATGTATGGGGTGACCTCAGTTCACAGAATTAATGCCTAATCACCATGATTTGGGGAATTCATCTTCCTTTTCTCATTTATTTTTGACGAGGAAGAACTGTATTCTTGTCGTTTTCCCTCCTGATCTGGTCTCACTGAACTTAGGAAAATTCCTTTTTGGTTGCTTTGGTTTGGTATTTTGGGTTTGTTTTTTTTTTGCTGTAAAGCCTTATCCCTGAATATTTGGCACACACAGATGTTCCTGACTTAGGCAAGCAGCCCCTAGGAAAGTCACAGAGCCATTTGTCCTGTGTAATGGGGAAAAAAAATTCTAATTTAAATTTTTCAAGATATTCCTTCACTCTTCTCTCCAGAAAAAAATTATCAGCCCTGAAGAAGAACTGAATAATACATGCAAGTAATGACTCAACGTTTCTTAATTTTACATATTGGTACTTAGCCGAAGTAAGCAGTCAGTGAAGAATTGCTGGGTGCTCTTCCTCCTCTCATTCACATCTAAACCAGTAAATGTGCACTGGAGGATCAAGCTGAGCATCCTTCTAAAGCAGTGCTCAGTCTCATTTGAGAATTAATAAGGCTGAGCTGCACAGCATTATCCTGGACAGCAATGGACGGCGAGGGATCTGACCAAACACTGGTGCACAGTTCCAAAATCAGACACGCTTTCCAAAAGAACAGCTTCTCTGAGAAGGATTTAAGCTGCTCCTGTCACAAGTGATTCCCAGGGAGACATCTGAGACATAAGCCATAAACAGTCTCTAGAAGCAAGGCAAAAGACTTGTTAGAGAAATTTGATGCTGAGCAGTGAAGCAACAATGTCTGTGACAAGGACTAATGGCGATGTACCTGCACCTTCTGCCGAGGTTCTCCTTGGAGAGACTGAAAAAAACCCCAAAAGCTATATTTTAATAAAATATAAGCTAAAAGAGTTAACTTTTCTAATAAAGAAATCCTAAAGAGAGTGCATTAATCAGCACTGAAATGAATGAAGCCATGCAATACTTCCTCCATGCCCACCATGCCTCTGCCCAGCAGGTCCCTGCTGGGAGTGCTGAGGCCACAGGCAGAGGACAAAGCTCTGGCTGAGGTCTGGATGACTGGATGGATGTGGAAAACTGCTAGGTACGACACAAGAAAGTCCTGAATGTATTAAATAACAATGTAAGAAACCAATAAACCTACAGATAGTGCTGTGAGGAGCAGCCAGATTGGGTGGGTACCTAGACGGGAGCACCAGGGACATTTTGGGGATCCAAGTGTAGCAAGGCCAGCAGCAGCACCTGGGGAACAAAGTCAGCAATGCTGCAAAAAATGAGATTGCAAATATCAGAAACAGCAAATAACCATATTGGAAACAGCAAGTTCAGGGATGGACACAGCAAAATTGTGAGCACTGGATAAAAAAAGTGAGTAGGTTTGGGTTGGTTACTTGGGAAGGAATGAGTGTGAAAAGGAGGAAAGTGGGGGATCCATTGTATCCACACCTTTCTTCCGTAATCAGGAGGGACTTGGGGTGTCTAAGGGAAGAGTGATGGAGGAACATGGGGATGGTCCCACCTAACACCAACACCCCTTCATACCCCTTTAAAGGGCAACAGGGAGCACCAGTTTGCTTTGCATATCTTCATCAGATGAAAACCTCCACAAAATTGAAATATTCTGGCTACTTTTATTTTTTCCACCTCTCTACCCATGCTCAGACTATCTACTCTCCTCTTCCCAAAAGGATATATTTGAAATCTACAGCCAAAACCCAGTGGAAGTCTGGTTTTTTAGAGTGGGGATGATGGTGTTTGTGTGGTTGCAGCCATAAGAGGAAGATCTTGTGAATGAAGTCAAGGCAGGAACTGTGAATTTGGAGATCACCAGGATGTCCCACCCTGTACGCCGGGCACACACTCTCACTCCCCACCAAAACAAGAGCCTCAGTCTTGCTAAATCATTTTCAGTAAGAGACTTCTGTTCTCCTGGTTCATCTCGGAGTGAAATTTTCTTCAGTGCAGGTACAATATTCCAATACTGCTCCCTTCTTTTGACCCTGATACACTCCCTGCTTTCTAGGGACCAACACAACCTCAAGTAAAGCAAAAACAGCAGCACTTCCAGCTTTTTGCCAGCTATAATTTACCTTACAAAGGAGCAGCTCCATGGCCATTTTGAGAAGCCTCCTGACTCTGTGAGGTTACTTTTCCTAGGGAAAAACGGCAGCATAGGACGGAGAACACATCCTTCCCAAACAGGTCACGTTTTCAAGTTTCTCTTTTGTGTGTGCGGCTTTTGTGGTTTTATTTTTCCCAGTTATTTTTCTTTCTAATTTTCAAATGGAAAAGAATAACCAAGTACTAAACAGTGGATAATAACTCTCACTTTATATCCCCATCAAAGTGCTGGTAATTGTCCCCTCCTTCCTCTGAAAATAAGACACAGAAACAACAAGGTCTGGAGGTAAGATTGTAAGTACCAATAATTATTCTTTCTATCCACTGAGAGATTTCAGCTTGGACCTGACAGTCACCATTGACTTATGCGCCACTTGAGCAGGCATTCTGGTGTCATTTGCAGGGACATGCAGCTTGATGAGGCTCTTATGAACAATTACACCATGGTGTAATTTACAGCATTAGCCTGGCACCCGCAGCGTGTGGCAGGACAGACACAGCAGAGGCGCAGCGTGGAGAGAGGGAAATCAGGAAAACACAGCATCGCCCAGGCAGGCTCCCTAAACAGTCAGCAGCTGAGAGGCTGGGCATGCAAACCACATGAGATCCACTCTGACAGCTGAGGAAGGCTATCCTCACCTCAGAAGCTCATTCTAATGCTGAGAGCCAAATTAACACTGGCCACTTTTCCTTTGGAAGGCAGAACTTGAGCATTTATGAAACCACAGCAAGTTTATCGACATTTAAGTTCTTCAACTCGCTCTCCATTAATTCTTTCCACCAAAAGCCATAATTATGATGGCTGTCATTATTATTATTATTTTTCATCACAGTAGCAGCATTTTGTGAGCAGCCAGGGGCTCAATTGTATTACAAAGTTTAGCCCTAACTTGTATTGATCCAGCTCTCAAACCAAAAGCCACTTCTGAGATTTTTAGATTTTTAGCTTTTGTGGTTCCAAGAGGTGTGTCCTGCACTAGAGTCGCCCCTCTGCAGGGAAGTTGTGATGGGCAGTTTTAAGCCTACAGTTCATGGATTGAGACATCTCCCAGAGCTTGTGCTGTCAGTCAGGTCAGAGACTCCGTTTCTCTTAAGAAATTCCACCTGGAGAGCCCTTGGAGCCAACAAAAGGTCTCACAGTGACTCTCACTGCACATCATCTGTGCACCAGATCCAGGCTCCAGGATATGAAGAAGAGGAAAAACTCAGTTGATGTGGAATCTGAACAAACCATCTCCTCTCACCCACCAGAGCTCAGGCGACACAGCCACGCCACAGCTGTGGGTTCAAACTCCCTCTGCCACGGGCTTGGAAGCAAAGCAAATGCAAGTTTCAACCCCTTAGGCTTAAGAGAAAATAACCAGAAAACAATATAGTACTTCTGGACCAAAACTCTTATTAGGCTCTCATGCATAGCCAGGTATCACTGATATCTGCTGTCTTTTTTAAAGAAAAAATGGGCAGTTTTCTATGCCTTAAAAAAAAAATTAAAAGATGAGAGGTATGTTTTTGTCTAAAAAATCTCCCTAAAAGGAAGAAGCCAACAAGAAACTGCAGGTGGATATCAAGGTCAGGGAGATCTATATGGGCTCAGACTGGACCTGGACATTTCCCATGACTTGTCAGCCTGACGGGTGTTTATGGGCACCATTTCCAACTGCTTCATTTTCCCAGTTCACTACAAACAGGAAGTAGGTACCACTCTCAGTCTTCTGAACCTCTCTTCCTTCTTCATCCCAAACTGTTGCACAGTCATGTCTTGTTGTTTTGTATTAAATTTGATCACATTTGTGTTGCACAGGATTTAGTGGGAGATGCCTCAGAAGAGGCTGAAGTGCTGTCTCCATGTTGCTCGGGTTTATACATACCGATTTTAATGCCAAACGCTTGCACATTACTGAATTTCCATGATGTTCTCCTTTCACAAATGAAGAAAGGGACTCAGAGCTGTGAAACAGCCCAAGGCTATGATGGAGTGCTACAAGATCTGAGTTTCTTTGTTTCTAGCCCCATACTTAAACTGAGAGTTCACAAACAAAGGTTATTGAGCACCCAGCACCTCTCTCCCCAGCACCAAAGAGAGTTGTTGAGGTTGGCACCAATGTATTCTTACTGCGTGGCCCTTTTTGCTGCAAGTGGGCCAATGTAAAAGGAATGCCCTCTGGTCTGGTTGCTTTGAAAGCTGTGACATAAACTATAAGTAGGTAATCACAAAAAATTAATTAAATCCCCTTGTCACGCACTGAAAAAATAATCAGTGTTCTTATTGTAGCAGACTTGACAGGTTTATAATAAGAAATATTTCAATAAAGCAGTAAAGCTCTTTGTCTGCAAATGTTGTAAAGTAAAATAAATGAGAATTAAAACTAAATCTTTATTAAGTTTTGATGAAGATTCTGTCCTTGAGCTGTAAATCCAGGGCATTCCTCTCCTAGAAATCACTAGGAACGATGTGTGTGATGTACCACAGATGGGCTATTTTCTTAGACGATGAAATCACTGACAACTCTGGGTGCGAGTTAGAGCTGAACTTGTTCTACCTCTTCCCAGACTCCAAGTTCAGGAGCCCATGGATGGCCTTGCACGCGCAAGGTTGAAAGCCAAGGTCCTCATGGCCAATAAAATAGACAGGTGCTTCCAAAGTGCACTTCATTTGTTCAGAAAACCTGAGATGGAGGCACAGCTACTACAGATGAGCTGTACTCTACCCCAAAATCAACCTGTCAGCCCTTTGGTAAGACCTCTCTTGGCTCAAGGTGGGCACCTATGTATTTCCAGACACAGGTAAAGATATAGTAAAGCCATTTTACAAAGGAATTCAATTATTCTATAATCTAGAAGAGGCTGAGGCTGAAATGGGAAATGTGGTGGAAAACCAGTGGGAGAAAGAAATGCGGATGAAAAATGATTCTTCTGAAATAAGGCTTCCCCTGCCTGGCAAAGAGAGCTGAGGGGACCTATTTCCTCTTGGTTTGTAACGAGACAGAGAAAAGTACCCTGAAGCTGAAGGAAAACACCGACAAAAAGAAAAATTGCTGGAAAATTGGCCAGTAATATATTTAAATTGGCAACTAGAAACAACTTTCATTAAGTCAAGTCCCAGCTTGGGAGGTTAAAGAAGCGAGAAAAAAAAAAACCCTTCTTAAAGACAGAGCTTCATGCTGTCTGAGAGGAGGGTATGAGGTGCTGGTTTTTGTTACAGACAACTTGACACACGAGACCAATTCCAACCTCATTCTGCTGTGTTTTCCAACACTGCCATTGCTGTCATCATAGCAAGTGAAAATTGAGGGCACTCAGCACCGGCCAGTCCCAGATTCGAGGGCAGCAGAGAACTCTAAGGCTCAGTTTTGCTTTTCTCAATTGCTGAAAGTATTGGCTCAACAGAATCCGATGAGAGCCAGCTGGGCACGGCATCACCTGGCCCTGTTCATTTCCTTCAGAAATAATTTCTCAGAAAACATGTTTTCATTTTACAGTACAGTCCCAGGAAAGTCCTGGATCTGCTGTTTTACTTTTTTCACCTGCCCATGCAAACACGTTTTAGCTGCTGATTACTCGGGCTGCAGTGGCTCCCTTTGGAAGGATTACAATGACAGCAGAAGAGGCTGATGAAAACTGTGACAATTCCCTCTTCCCCCAGCTGATTTGGAGCAGCAAACGTTAATGTTAAAATGTACAAATGGTTCTGCATGCAATTTTAATATGATTATCATACGAGAAAAAGAAAGACCATCTGTGGAAGTAGGAGATCTTAATGGGAGATTTAATTGACTTCATTTATCTAAGGAGAGCTACACGTGTTTCACGGCCTCCAAACCAGTTAGGCTGACACCTTTGCTGTGCTAGAATTAATGGTTTGCTTGATGGAGGGTGCAGTACACCTGAGGGATTGTAGCTGTCATATCCCCCTCTGAGCAGGGAAAAGCAAAGTTATAAATCACCTTTATCACCAAGATGATGATTAAGGACAGAAAGTAGCATTTTAGCACGAGAAATGGATGAACGACTGGCGCAAGACCCAAAGGCCTCAGACCATAAAACAAATAACTGTGATTAAGCAGATCAAAAGTCTTTAAATTATCCAGGGCCATAAGGACCAAATTAAATCCCAAACCATTTAGGAAATGGGCTTCATAAGGTTTCTTGTTATGGGCATCTTGGCGGGTGTTCAGGAACCTCATTAGGAAATGGGAGAGACAAATCCACTTTATTAAGACAAAAAGATCACGTTATTTTGCATTTCCGTGTCAGAGGGAAAGTCAGCAGCAGGGAGAACCATGTATCTAACTGAGCACAACCCGTCCAGGCACAGCTGGTTGCCCAGAAAGGGCTCCAGTGCTTGTACATCCCATTCTCCTCGTCCACCTTAACATCCCTCAATATTTTTTACTTCCTTTTCCTTTTGTCTTCCTTTCCATCATCAGTGCCAGCAGAAATTGGCAAGGGTTTTCTAATTAAACAGTGTTGTTAAATGCCAGTTTGTCCATATTCAAGCTGTCTCTGTTTAAGGGGGATAGAGGTAATTCCCACGATCTTCTTTTTCTTCCTGAAATTTTAAAATTAGCATTCAGATTTTCTAGAGGAAACCAAAAAGGTCAGGAACAGCTTGTTCATTTACCTCATTCATCCAAAAGGAGATGCAAGAAAGACCATCCTGCCTAGGGATGTCTCCCATTGGGGTATTTACTGTGATATCAAACAGAGAAAGCAGGTGACGATGGGTCTTCCTAGCATCCCTAAGAAATCCTCTGTGCCCTTGCCTACACTCCATTTAGTGTTTGTTATACGAGGACTTCCTTGCAAGAAAAAGCGGAAGTAAAACTGCCACACGTAAGTATATCTGTAAATATTAATGTGCAAATATACGTGTATTATCTCAAAGACCACAGCTGTTCTCTAGCATCTCCCCTCAGCACCAGTTACCAAATTTCCTTCTCTTACGTTACAAGAAAGGCAGAGAAATTTTGCAGTCACTGACGACCTGTTTGGAGCTCCCCTTTCCAGAGGCATTGAGATGACAAGGTGAGACGCTCTTCACTGGGACTGCTACTATTTATCCTGAGCCGTGAAAGCTGTAGAGGTGAAATAGCAACACAAACGAGGCTTATACACCACTTCAATTCTTCAAATACTCTTGGAAAAGCAGGAGCAGCTTGGGAAGGCACAGATTTGCTCTTCAGAGCCAGAGCAAGTCATCTCAGTGCAGATGGAAGGAGGGAGGAGGATGGTACGTTGATAGTCCTCACAGTGTTTAACCCAGACTACATCCGGGCAGATATTCTCTGAACCCCCATGGGACTGAACTCTTGAAAGCTACTTTTACACTGACCAGCAGCTGGATTTTTTCACATCCAGAGAAAGGAACAGAGCTTGTGAAGGGTCTGGAGCACAACTCTGATGAGAAACAGCTGAAGAAACTGGGAGTGTTTAACCTGGAGGAAATGAGACTCAAGGGGAACCATACTGCTCTCCACAGCTGCCTGACAGGAGGCTGTGGCCAGGTGAGGGTCAGTCTGTTTTCCCAGCTAACAAGTGACAGGATGAGAGGAAATGGCCCCTAGTTGCTCCAGAGGAGGTTTAGACCGGATGTTAGGAAAAAATCTCTTCACTGAAAGGGCTGTCAGACACTGAACAGGCTGGCCGGGGCCATGCTTGGAATCACCATCCCTAGAAGTCTTCAAAAGATATTTAGTTGTGGCATTGGGGGTCATGGTTTAGTGGTGAACACGCTGGTGCTGGGTTAATGGTTGGACTCAATGATCTTAGAAGTCTTTTCCAACTTTAATGATTCTGTGATTTTGCGTGAGCCCTACAGCCCCGATGACCCAGGCTGGGTGACCCTGGCAACCTCCGAGTGGGCTGGGACACCCGTCCAAGGTAAATTCTGTGAGAGGAGCACAGGGCATATTCAAGCCTGTCCCCAGCATGAAGGGGACACAGCTGAGATGCACAAAAGGCAGGACCCTGGAAACCTTTGCCTGGACACCTGGAAATCAAACTTCAAATCCAGCATCAGACCTTGGTGCAGCGCAGAAGTTTGAAGCATTTAACCGCAGACAAACCTTCTGCACCCAAATAAATATCACTTTTAAATCATCTTTAAACAACACAGCAGCCAAGGCTCGCTCCCAGCAACCCTTCCACACAGGACTGCAGCAGAGAGGGGCCGTCCTGCTCTCACTTTAAATGCTTTCTCTCAATCTGCTTTTCTGAAAAACACTCCGAAATAGCTTCTGGTACCCAGATTGAAGTTTTTCCGTGTAGTACACTACCCTCTGCTGCTCACATGGGCTAATTACAATGCAGTGTTGAAATTACTGTGCTGCTGAGCTCTGTAGGGGAGACCTGGGGCTTGGTGTTAATCCTGACCTTAATCCTAAACTCACAAAGGGTGTGAGTTATTAATTGCTGCTATCAAAAGGAAGTGGTGGCTTTTCTGCTCGTGATAAGTGGATTTATTTAGAAAGCAGATCTGGATTCTATCTGAACTTCAAGATTTTTTCCTTACATCTACACTGAACCAGAATTTGTTCTGTGCAGAAATCAAGGCCAAAGACTTTCTGCAGCAGAATTTACTGGGAGGTTCATGGAGCCACAAACATCAACACCTGCAAAATGTGTTTCCAAAGCGGATGTTCTGTCAGTCCACCCCTTCCGATTCAGCACAGGACATGAAGCTCATCACATCAACTACCTAAAAACCAGCTTTATTCCAGCAAATAATAAAGTGGTAATAGTTTAAGGACCACTGGCAATTGGCAGTTCTGGATCACATCCTCATATATTTACTTGATTTAATTTGTCCACAGAGAGGTACACAGGGTCATTTATCCCACATCCCTTCCTGCTCCCTCTAATGCCATGCACAGTTTGGGCAGGCTGGAAGCTCTGCTGCCTGCACCCTCACAGGAGGGTGAGGGCAAAGAAAAGAGAAATGTGGGATCACTGCTCCTTCTCAGGGACAAAGGAGGGCTCCTGTGCACATCTCCTCTGTGTAAGGACCTGCAGAGCATTCCGCATCAGCCTCCTCTCACCTAAAAATGTCCCAGTCAGAGCAGCTGCATGCAAACAGATATTTCTGTGGAAGTTAATTGCTGGAATTGCTTCTCCATTTTTGCTGCCTAAACCAAACAGCACCAAACTCTCCTGCCTCTCGAGAGCCACCCAAAGGCTTTTGACAGGGATGGGAAGGGTAAAAATAAACCCCAAAGCTGAGCCTAGTCTACCTGCAAGGCTTGGACTGACAGTACAGGGTACGAAATCAATGTACCAAGATCTTTTGACTGCTAAGTGCCTCTGCAGTCATTGCTCCCAACTGCTCTGGGATGGATCATACACAGGACCGAGGCAACTTGCTTGGTTTGATACACTGAGGAATTCTTTAGAAGATGTGTCTGGTTTTCAGACCCGTAAAACCTCAGTGACTGTCTTTCTTATTGCTTTACCTCCTGCCACAGGCCCAGAATCTATTCCCAATGAAGCATTTCACTGGCATCTCTTTACTGGAAGGAGAAAGATAACTCTTGCTGGACTGAACAGCCATGCCAGAAGGTGAGATATACTTACACCTCTCCTCCTCTACTGATCCTCAAAAGTTTCCCTAGAAGCACAGATTCTAGAGAAGAAGGAGTTGAAGGAGGGGGACTTTCAGCTCAACTCATTATTGCAGCCACCCTTAGTTAGACCCATTTCTGAAAATCTTCAGTGAGATGTGATTAACTCAATGCTCTGGGCAGAGTCCCCTTGAAGGCTAATGAGCTTTAAATGCACAGGCAGTGGAAATTTATTCTGCTTGCAAAGCCAGGTGCCTGCATAAGTCTTTGTTGATTCAGGATTGTGTTCACAAGAATAAAAGCAACTGAACCCACTACACTTTGTGTGACCCTGCTCAGAAGAACTTGTGAGGATTTTTCTTCTAAATGTCTTGAATTGGGATGTAATCAAATTTCATTCCTTCCGACTCTTTCATCCTGATTTCTGCACAACAGCCCAACTTCTTGCAAATAACACTGTGAATAGAAACAAACTGTAAAGGCCCTGGTGAGCTGTCTGGTATTTATTACTTGTGGGAATTGATTTCTTCTTAGTGCAATATTGACCATTTTAGGAGGATTTCTTTTGTTGCAAGAGGTAGGAAAAACTGCAAATTGGTGTCTCATTGGTTCTAGTGCCATTCTTCTACACAAGTATGTCTTTCTCTTACAAGATAGCAATGCCTAATGTGTGCAAAAAAAGCAGGCAAAAATATTTCTTTTAATTGAATGAACAGGAAGAGGATGATCTGACCCCTCAGCCCTCACTTGGGAGGCATGAGATATTTGCCATGACAAGGATCAAAAGCATTCAGCCCACAACTGAAATGGCTCATGAAAAGTCTTAAAATGCAGCAGGACATGGTGCAAGGTCAGGCTCTCTTGTGGATTGGACCCTCGGGCAGTGTAATTCTATGTGGATTTGCCCAGGAAAATTCAAATTCCTCACACTGCCTTTTTTCTTCCATTCTGGAGACTGGGAATGAGTTCTCATCTCTACCTGGACACTTCTTACGCCTTTTGGGTATCATTCCTACTCAATTTTTGGTTTAAAATTTAATGGCAAGCCATATGCAAACAGCCAGCAAGCTTTGCCTCCTTAGGAAGTCAGGCTAAATATTCAATTAACAAACCAAACAGCATCAAACTCTACCTTGAAACTTCAGTAACTTATTAGTTTTGCCTTTGCAGGTGCTGATGACAATAAAATTCCCAACATTGAAGCCCTAGTCAGGCATTGAGAAGCAGCCAAGCTCCTAAGGCTGGGGCACTGGAAATAATCTGTTTCCCTTCCAAAACCAGAAGTTAGCAACCAATTTAAGTTTCAAGGCAAGCTGCTCTCATGTGTGTTGTTCATTTATTTGTCTTTGCTAGATAGGTTTTTGCTTCCTCTCGGTCCTTAGCTCATACAAGGCTGCCAAGGAGGAGAATGTGGTGTGGGGAGGAATTGGAAGGAGTCTCAGACAGCATAAAAGTGCTTGTTTTAGAGGCAGAGACAGAGAGGCTGAATCAGGTCCACGCTGCCAGATCACAACAGTCAAACACACACCAAGATGACACTATAAAGAAAGCCATCAGCCCACCTAATCCAGGGACAAGCCCCAGCATAAACCAGGCTGCTCAGGCTCACTGTTGATGCTGTATTGATTGTGCCTTGTGGTTGCACTGCCTGAGAAGAATTTCAGATTTAACTGTGCCAGCTCTGCCACCCTCGGCCATCTGAGCCGCAGGTTCGCGTGCCTGAAAATCCATCTGTAAAGGGGAAAACAAGATGCCAGCTCTCAGCAGACCACCCTGTGAAGGGCCGAGGAATCAGCCTGCCATAGCAACGATTTCCCTTCTAATAACCTCTTGTTTAAGGAAAAGCTCAGACTGTTGCAGCCATTTACCCTGGTGAGAGTCCTGGAAGGTTGACAACCCTTTCCTCTCTCCTTGAAACCCTTTAGCTCAGTCCCAGAGTGCGATTACTCAAGTCCTTCTGTAAGTCCCTGTAATTCAGGGGCTGCTGCTTCTCCTCACGGGTGGGCTGTGACCTGGCTGACTGACTCTGCTACTCATCCATCTGTGCAGGCCTCAACCACTTCAGCAAAGCTCTTTGGAACAAAGTACAGCGTTAGAGTGATTAAAAGGTAAACCATTAGTCATTTACTAATGATTCTAACTTCAGCTCCCAGAATATTCTTGGGTTTTTGACTAATGACTGAATTTCAGTTGGAGGATTAATTCCAGAGAAACATGTCCATGCATTTCCACCAGAGTTTTTGAATCGTCCTCAATCTCAAAACCTGGGTGATGATTTCCCTTCCATCCGAGTAGAGCATGTCTCAGGACTAAGATATGAGAGCTATCCAAAAAAGTTAGAAGGAACAAGCTGGAATCACCCAGGCATTTCAAGGCCACCAAGTCTCTGCACAGAGGGTGAGGACACTGCTCTTTTCTCTGTGGTGACAGCGACAGAACTTGAGGGAATGGCCTGAAGGGGAGGATTTGGTTCAGGAATCAGGAAAATGTTCTTTCCCCAGAGGGTGGCTGGGCACTGGAACAGGCTCCCCAGGGCAATGGTCACAGCACCAGCCTGACAGAGCTCAAGGGGTGCTTGGACAATGCTCTCGGGCACAGGGTGTGACTCCAGCGCAGGGGATGGCTGTGAACAAAGGGCTCAGGTGCACCAGGTCACAGCCACCTGTGGTGGTTTCAGAAGGTCTCACTCCACAGCTCTGTCTCACTCCACAGCTCTCTGTTCCCCTGCCAAAGGGGTGGGATGCACAGACAGAAGAAGCAACTTTTTGGGACATCTGCTTTAGGACACAGAGCTCACTTGTTGGGCACACACACTCTGTCAACAGGGCAAGTAACTGTTTGAAACTCTGACCAACTTCTGCTGTTCAGTTGCTATCCGTGGAAATTTGCCAGCTTGGGGTTTTTGTTTGGTTTTGGTTTTTTTGGTGGTGATGATATTTTGTTGGGGTTTTCTTCCCCCCAGAGAAGTAATTCTAGCTGGGATGGTATTTCTCAAAAATTCACAATTATTTCCATCTGTGCAATCTGTGAACATGTCATGGTACTTCAATATTAGCATATGCCTCTGTAAAATGTCTAATTAATATTAAATGTTTGGGTGTTGTTTATTTACAGAGCTCAGGAGCATGATGACAGACCCATTTAACTGCAGAACTACCAGTCGGCAAGAAAGTTCTTCATAATTAAAAGCCTTTTCCCCATGCAAACACCTGTTTCTCATCCTTTAATTTGTATCTTCATGCCAAGCACTGTCATGCTGAAATTCAGAAGTACAGCATTAAACAACCACCTCTTCACTGGTCCTGTGGAAGCAGCTCCCTGTCTCAAAGGTCACCTTGGAGAAATAAAGAAAGGTCATGTGTCGTGGAGGGAGAAGCAGGTCATCTGCAAGATCTGATGGCAGGGAAAGGCCACTGCAGTGAGAGTTTAACAGGTTCCACAGAGTGGATTTTCAAACTCTGTTAAGATCCCTGTAGAGCACGAAGCCACGTGCACGCCACTGAGAGCAGCACGCAGCTTTCCAAGATTCCAAGGACAGCCAGCAGCTCACAGATCTTGATGCAGGTTCTGATGCTTTGTACATCTCCAGTCAAAATGCATTTGGGAGAAAAACTTTCCCTTGCTGCAGTACTGACTGCAACATCCTTATCCGTGCTGATTAACCTCCTGGCGTTCCTTCATCTCTCACTGCCTCACTCCAGTGACAACTTCAGAAGGTGACTTAAACTTCAAGGGAGTTGCCCTAATCTTGCCCATGAGGAACAGGGTTGGTGATGCCTCAAAATACTTGCTTGAGCAGTAGCTGTGAGGTTGTCAATGGATACAAAGCTTTAGACACTGACTTCACAGACTCATATGCATATTAGTTCCAGATTTTCTGTGTGTTAAGTTAGGCCATGAAAGTATTTAGATCTCAAAGTAGAATCACCACAGCCACTGAAAAGTACTTGAGCATTGATAATTAGCAGGGAATTTGCAAATTCTCTTGTAGCTGGAGTGTTGGGCAAATCTGCAGGAGCTGTCTGGAATGTTCCACATATAAAGGGCCACAGACTCGAAGCTTTACCCTTTCGTACAACAGCTTTTGCCACCACTCTTCACTGTGGTCAGCAGCTACCACAGGAGCCACGCTGCCCTAGTTCACATTCTGTGATCCCTATTTCTATCCTCCTGAAATCAGAGTTATTATAAACACCACGGGACTTCTCAGGCTGTAAATGCCGTTTCTAATTCCTGTTTGCAAGATGAAGAGGCAAGACCCAGCAAATAGGGTTAAGGTGCAAAAGTCGAGTCATATACATTTCTCCCTGTACTGATTTATACTGGAAATGAGGTGTGTCCAGATAACAGAGCACCAGTCTAGTAGAGCCAGTGAAGAAAAAAAAATGAGTTTGATTTTAGACCTCGATGTTTAGACTTCTCCTCTACTCAGCTTGACTGTGTGGCATAAAAGCACCTCGAAGTGATGGGGTAACAACATTTCTGCCAAGGGAAGCTGCTGTTTGTGAAATTTTTTTCCTGACTCCTTCAGATTTTCCAACATTTTTCGGAGCCTGGAAACAGTTGAAGTGCTGTCGTTAGCAGTAAGCAGCCAAAGAAAAGGAAGGAGAAAAAAATGGAGCCATTCTTCTAACCATATGTCTGTTCCCCAGGTCTGTCTAGAGAGTGCAATTACCAATAGATAATCACTCAATTTAGAAATGTTAGACCCTGTAGGCAGCTTTCATGACTGAACACAAGGGATGTGCAGTATTAAATAGTTACTCTGCCTCAAGAGATAATTCTCAGTAACACTTAGTGGGTCAGAAATCATGACTGCAATCGAATTCAGGTTTTACATCTTGGTCTAATAAAAATATATCAGGTGCAGTTTAGAAGAGGAGTAAGAAACTTGCATACAAGCAAGCATAAACCAGGAATTTTCTCATCTCCCTGCCTATCTTTTTTAATGTTTGCCCTGCATTAGAGAAACAGGAGGCTGGGACCTTTTGCCTCTTTGCCATGTTAACTGTATTGCAAGGTAGGACCTCCTCACAGCTCAACCAGCTCCATGAGCAGAGGAGAGGGGGAAAGAAGTTCAACCTGCCCCCTCGGAAGCTTTCTCTATCCAGAGGTGTGTCCTCCTTCTTCTACCTCCTTCCTGCCTCTTGGATGGAGTTGCTGCAGCTGGAATGGAGCTACAGGGACATTGCTGGGAAGACTTGGCAGCAGATGCAGAGGGGAGGAAAGGCCCAAGGCTGGCTTTGCAGCTGAGCCCAGAAAGCTCATGGCGCAGACGACCTTCCTATTGAGGCATTCCAGCCAGGGAGGTTCCAGCTCCCAGCCTGCTGAGACAGGGCAGAGCATGACCAGGAGCAAATCTTCAGTTTCCTGTCCCATTGGTCCATGCCTTTGTATCACAGGACTTTGGAGCAGGGCCAGCACCAGCACTGGGTGTCCAAGCCTTGGCCACTGCAAGGAGACCTTGCCATCAATTTATATCTTCAAGCCCCACTCAACACCAGCTCAGTAACCCTCTCTGACTGTAAGAGCCAGCAGGATGGATTTTTACAAAGTGCTGAAAGACACTTCTGCAATCCAATTTAATCTCCTGAGATAGAAAGACTCATAACTGCGAGGAAGAGCAGTTTACCTTGCCCCCATCCAGGCAGCTTTATTTGTGTTCTGGATAGATCTGTGACGGTGCTTCCTGACTAACGCACAAAGCACTCAGTGACCAGAGAGGGAGGCATCAGGCTGCAGAACTAAAACCCCAAGCGTCCACTTTAACAAGTGACACTGCCGTCCCAGAGCCATCATCACTGCTGCTTCTGAGAATGAAAATGGGCTGGCTACAAGCAGCAAAAAGAGAGCAAGGGCCTGCTCCCCAAGACCACAAAAAATAATCCCCCCTCAGTCTCCCACCAAGAGCCCTGGGAAGTTCAGGTGAAAGCTCTTAGGCTCAGAAAGCAAAGGCAGAGTTGAGTAAATCTTGGGAATACCAAGAACCATTCCTGGGATAATGCCACCTTGATCTTACAGACATCCAACTTGTTTTGGCCCAGATAAATCCCACTGAAGCACTCACAGTGGCATGCTGAGAGCTGAACAATTTGAGCAGCACCTCACAGCCCCACACCGCTCTCAGAGGTCCTGCAGCACCAGGACCGCTCCAGCCAGAGTCAGAGGATTACACACACGTTTCTCCTGCCCTGTGCCCTCCATCTCCTTCCGAAAGCCAAAGCAGGTGGACAAATTTCAACACTGGTGTGTCAAAATACATCTAAAGGTTGGTGTGTTTCCTGCCTGGAAGGGCTTTCCTTTGAAGAATTTTCTCAGCAGTTATATGAGAAGCAAGCTTAGGTGATCAGTATGGATAGAGATGTACAAATGACTTACCTTCAACAAAAGTTATTTGGGCCCCTCTTGACAAGGCAAAATAGGGTAAAAAGCCTTGAGATGTATGCATTGGTTAAATTGGGAATAAGTTTTTATCACAGAGACTATTTGACATCTACAATTCTTGGTTTGTTCGCAAGACAAGCACTTTTAACTTGACATAGTTAGAAATCAATGAGCGAGGTTTAAAATTACATTATAACTCAACCTTTTTGTGCCATAGATGCGACTGTAGCTATGCTAAATCAGTGGAATATGGTAGCCTGAATTTACTGCCAAGTCCCAGCAATAATGGTTAATTCACGGATATTGCTCTACCTGGTTTAGAGGTAAAAGGGTTGTTAAGAACAACCCTCTGGAGCTGTTCCCCCGTGGCTGTCATTCATCTTCCATCCAGCCTGCCAGGCTTCTGAGTGTGTTGAAAGAGACTTTGATTTGAGCAACAAAAAGAGGTCGCTGGAATTTTGCTTATTTTGTTGCTGTGCAAGCACAGCTCCCCTGAAACGATTCCGTGTGTTTCAAAGCTATCAGCTTGGCAAACATGTTTTAACTTCATGAAGGAAGTGGAACTGACTTGCTTCTCAAAAAAGCAGCACTCGCTTCATTTTTTAACTTTTTATTACTGTTCATACAAAAGTCATTCATAATAATTACCATTAATATACATGAACCAATTTTGCAAGCAGCTTATATTTACAGCTGCCTTGCCTCTTATTCCTTGGTAAAAGTACCTCCCACAGGTCCCTGCGTATTTGGAAGCCATCTATCATATGTGCCACTGAGTTAAGAAACATGAGGAAAAGCAGGAAGTCAGACACCACGAGCTCATCAACATCACGTGCCTTGAATGTGGTTTAAGTATGATATAAACTCACCTCAAAGGGAGATCATTATGATAATTTGTTTTAAATTTTTTTTTTTTTTTTTTGCTCAAGCCTAATTTGAAATTACTCATTTGAATTACACAGGGAGAAAAATAAAATCTCTCTCTTCTCAACTACTGTCGCTGTGCCCTTTGGAAGGGAGATTTTCCAGCTTGCTTGTGCAGATCAGTGAGATCTGTATGCACCTGGATGTTAAAAGAGGAGTGGGTTTACACTTACCTGAGGGTTTCCACTAAAATCTTCCTTTGGGTTTTTGTGCCATGTTGATTCTTCTGGAATAGCTGAGAAAATTTCTCTCTGAAATTAACTTTATATGAAAGATTGCATGACTCCACTGCTATGTGAAGTGAGGCTGACTGGATTATGCATCAATTTGTTTCTCCTGGAAAACAGGTTTTTGTCAGAAGGAATTTACATTCTACAACAAAATTTTTTTTGGCAGTCACCTTTAAATGCTTTTTCAGCAGGAAAATTCCAAATAAAGCAAATATTTGAATCTACTTTGCCTTTCAAAGAACAGATTGCAGAGTGAAAGCAGAAGTGGAATGGAAACCAACTTTTTTAACAAAAAAGTACAGGTACATGTTCTTTTATTTTATTTTCCTTGGAGGGTTAGAAAATAAATAGCTGTATAATAAAATGAATTAAAGCAACATCAGTGGGGTTCCTGACACGTTTCTTTAAAAGAAAAATGAAATATTGTTGTGTGTAGAGCTGCATTTATAGATTTTTCTTTTATTTTTTTTGTTACAGTCATTTATTTTGAGAGAGAGGAGGGTTATTTGTATGGTTATGGCTTCTTACCGGGATTATGGTTCCCCGTAAGATGGTACTGCTCCATCATACAGGGCTCTGAATTATTTCAATAGGCTTTGATATAACTTTGAATTTTACAGGAAGGGGCAGGGGAAATGGGAATAGAAAACTTCAGCTGACTTTTTTTCCCCCTTTCAGCCCTCAATTCCCGCTCACACATGTTTATAGCCACTTCCAAGGATGATAACTTCCCTGAAAGGGTTGCAATTTGAGCATTTTTATACACCCCAGGTGTATTGCATCTATATAATTCTTATTACCATATAACTCTTTCTAACTACAAAACTCCTTTAGGGAACATAATATCGTTTGCATTAACTCAGGAGCTCGGAGCCAGTCAGCAGGATCTGGGGCACCCCGTGCAGGGCACTGCACATGTCCACATCCTTCACTCCAGGATGAAACAGGCCCACGAGCCCTTTTTATTCCTCATAATGGCCAAATAGATTATAAAAACCTTCCTCCGCACGAGTGGCTCTGGAGATAAGATATGTTCATCAGGATTCAACGGGAGTGAATTTAATTTCAGCCAGCGCTATCTCTAACTTTGCTATTGTGCACCTGATGCCTTCTCACGCTCGGCTTTGAGGGGAATAACACGACAAAATTCCTGGCGGGGGAAAAACCAATAGCAGGAGATGAGGGACCGAAATCTCCTGGCGCAGATGAATATTTATAGCTGCCACGTGAACATCTATTTTCTTGGATTACACTAGAAGATGTGATAAAAACACTGAAGGAAATTACTTTATGAATTTAACGCTCATATATTTCCTGTAGTGATTTCATCCATCTAGGTTTGGTGGCGTTTTATGTGGATGGTAAGCTCTGTTCCATCACTATTCTTATTACAGCTAATAATCATCATCATTGTTATTGTAATTAATTGCCAGTTTCCTCCTAAAAAATCTTCTGTGAAAACAACTGGGGAAAGATACAATAACAATAGAAATACAGAGGCATTCAGGAATTGCTTAAGCAGTCCAACTGTCTAGGATCTTGTGCTAAGGACTTCCTACAGCTAAAATATGTCTCTGACACACTTAATGGCTTTCTGCTCAGCACCAAAGGGATGAGATTACACTCAAATTAGGAATTTGAGTCCTTTTTCAGAAGGGCACATAGTGAGAGAGCCTGTCTCAAGTGCCTTGAAAGCCTCTCAAAGCTGCTCTGGTAGGGAAGAGAGGACTTGGCTGAGATGAAACAGAAGCTGATTTTGTGAGCACTGGACACAGATTTTTGTGGGTCTATCCACTTACCAGACTGTTAAAGGTGAAGCAAAGTGCAGACCCCCCCCATCTGGAGTACAAAAGATGAAGAGACACAGACAGGCACAATTTAACAACCCAAAGTGGTACCTTGGCCCATCTGGGATGCACTGGCGCATGAGAGAGGCTCCTGGAGTGGGCACAAACCACGCAGGACCTATGGAACTCCACGCCCTTCTGCCTAATTTGGGCATTTGGGACATCTCAAGCAGCACCTGGTCTCTCCTTTAAAGTCTCTGTACCCTCCAGGGAGTTTTCCTTGATCAGTATCTCCTCAATCCATGCCACAGCCAGACCCATCTCTCTCCCAGTTGAATGAAGTCAGTATCTGTAATCCCCACGCTCAGCACCAGCAAATAACACAGCACAGAACATTGACCAGGGTCAAACCATCTCCCATACTGGTCCCTGTTGTTTTTATCACCAGACAAACAAAATAAGTTATATCAACTAGAAATAATCTCTTTTAAAACATTATGCTGAGAGGTGTCTTTGAAGAGGTCTGGAGTCCACAGGCACTCTCAAAATTCAGTAAAATCAACGAGTTCTTCAAATGTTCTGCTCTTAATTGAAAAAGTCAGTTAAGCCCCCCTTCCACCTAAAGACACCATGGAATTCGGGCTGTGTTTAACCTGCTCCATCCCATGATAGAGCAGGAAACTGCAGCACTGCAGAGGAGCAAACACTTAGAGTAGGTGGTCTCACTGCCAAGAAAAGAAACAGTCTTGAAAGAATGAGAGGCAGGGTCCCAAGGAAGTGATTTTGAGTTTAATACATGAAGAAGCAGCAGGAAGGGGCTCTGGATGTTGTCTGTTTGCCAGCAGGTCAGGCTGGGCAACCCAAATTAGACATCAGAGAGAAGTCACAGACAGAGTCTGGGCCCCCCAAAGGCTGCACTGAGCTCACCCTGAAACAGCCAGGTGTCCCTGTGTTTTCAGGTACAAGAAAAGCACTGGTCACCACCCAGCACTTGGGAGAGGTGTCCCTGCCTAGGAATGGTCCCCCCTGTGCCAGAGTCTCTCTTTCTCCAGTAGTGTTTCAGACAGTGACCAGTCCCATCACCATCTTGCCTGGCCCCCAGGTCACCCTCCCGGTCTCACCCATGACCTTCCTCAGCTGGCTTTCCTCCCACCGCAGCGGCTGTGTGCTCTGAGACAGGAGCACATTTCAGACATGCCTGCGGGGAGACCGAATTACCATGACTTTACTCCAGGAACACGCAGACACCCTGCAGGATTTACAGCCCCCATTTCTCGAGGCACCACACAGATGGGTTTGAAGAGACAGTCCCTTTCCTGAGCTGGGTATAGATAAAGAAAAAAAAAAAAAACAACAACAAAAAAAAAAAAAAACAAAAAAAAAACAAAAAAAAAAAAAAAAAAAAAAACCAAAAAAAAAAAAAAAAACAAAAAAAAAATAAAAAAAAACCCAAACAAACAAACAAACAAAAAACCCCCCAAAAAAACCAACCTAAGAAATTTATTATAGTTACTCAGCAGCAGTGAGGGAAAAAAAAATGCCAGTCCCGAGCTTGGTGTTTTGCCCAGACCATTTTACCATTCCTGTTTTTTAATACATTTAACTTTCGCTTTCACTGGCATTTTGTTGAAACAAACTTTATGGTCCATAACATCGACAGCACTAAAATATGACAGTTAATCACAGTCAGCTGCCAAGTTTCCACTGAGTTCAAGCACTTAAGTCACAATTAGCAAACACAATATTTCAGGATCTCAGTTTAGTCAAAACATGGAAATGCTGAACCATATTTGATCTATGACATTGGCAGAGATGAAACCAGCCCATTATTGTACAGCTGTACTCATCATAATTTATCTGGTCTCTCTCAAACTCTGCTGTGTTCACCAGGCCATGAAGGAAAGGACTATAAGCAATCCTTGAATCTGCAGAGATGATGGTTAAAGCCTAGTTTGCCCAGCAAATTTTACTGTCCTGTTTCATACACTCACAGCCAGAAAAGTTCCTAAGAATAAGCACCTTAGGACCAAAAAGATCAATTTTTGCAGTAACAGGCTCCAGTAGTGCCAGGCCAGCTGTACATTCAGCTCCCAAAGATGCTGCCAAAGCAACAGCAACCAGCTCCAGGGCAAGGAGGGGCTCACCCACAGCTTTCTTACAGGGGAGACACTGCTCTGCTGTTTACACTGCTCTTCACTAGTGGAGCAAACAGCCACTAAACACTAAAAATAAAGAGGAGACAGAAAATACCCTTAACTGTCAGGGAGAACTCTTTCTTCTTTTACCTCAGTCCCTGCACAGCCAACGTAGCGCTTCAGAGAGGGGCTGCCAGGGGACAGAGAGGATATTTGGGAGATGTCAGTGGGTGGTGGAATAACTGCTGAGGGCTCAGACTCAAACCAGCTCACCAGCAAATCAGAGCTCCTTCAAAATCAGATGCAGGTGCGGCTGAAAGACTGGCACAGGTGAAGCAGACAGGGCTAAAACTGCCCATTCAGATGCACATCCTGCTTGAGCCTCCAGCCTGAAGGATACTACTGGAATTATAGATGTTACGCACTCAACATGGCAACCGAAAAAAATGGATCTTTGAATTGACTATTCTCATGAAGTACAACTCATGAAAAGAAGCATTTCCCCTCTCCCTCAAAAGAAACCCCAAAGAAAGAAACAACAACAAAAAAAACACTTAACGGCTGAAAGGAGAGAATCAGAAAGGCAAATTAAAAAAGAAAAATTTTCAGAAAGACTGGTTTGTTGTTTGGCAGCCACTGATGAATGGCAGGGTGGAAGAAGACGAGGAAAAATTAACCCCAAAGCATCTGTGAGAACGCACCCAGTGAGACCGAAGTGCTGCTTGCAAACCAGCTGCACTTAAAGGCTCATAACTGCACTGCAAAGAGCAGATCCTGGGGGGCAAATTTATCCACTTCATCTCCCCACCCTCTGTGGGCTGAGCCTTCCCACTCCTGTGTCCACGAGGTGTGAGCAAGGCCGTGGGCAAGAGGCAAAGCCAGGACTGCTGGGTCTCTCTTGCCCTCGGTGCCCCACGTTCCAGCCCAAAGAGGCCCCGTGCTTGGTTACCCCAGCGGGGCTGCCCAGCCAACCACACCCCTCCACCGGCGCCCACCTCCTGAACCGAAAACAGATCACGAATCCAAGCCCTCCATCCCTCCGTACGGCAGCGCTGCTCCAGACGTTTGCTCCTCGTGTGGGCCTGCCCTGCCCCTGTGCCACGCTGAGCAGGAAGATGTCTGCAGCCCGAGCCCAGCCTGCTCTGTATCCATCAACACCCTCAGCCTCTGAGCTCTGCCCTCTCCTGCTGGGCACGAGCCATCTGGACTCTGACACCTTCACGGCGTTGATTTGGATGTCTCCGAGCTCTCAGAGCGACGGATGCCTTGCCCAAGTCTCCACATGTCACCAAAATGACCTACTTTCCCCACTTGCCTGGGTTTAAGTCTTGTAAAGAGGTTGCACAGAGCCTATTTCTGGCTTGGCAAACGTGTGCTCACCTCCACTGTGGACTTTTTTAACCGATTGTGCTTCAGATGATTTATAGGTTTCCAAGAGCCAAAGTCAAATCACATCACTGGGTTATTTTTGTATTATTATGCATGAAGCTCATTCAAAGCTCGATTCAAAGGGCATCTGTACACTGTTGGGGAAGAGCTGGGACCCCCACTGTAATAAATTAGTCATTTCTCAGTGGAGAAGGAAAAACTTACCATGTCAGCAAGAAGAATGTACATGGCAGAGCCTAGAGAGAAAAATAAAAGTGTTAAGGGAATGGAAATACAAGGAAATCTTAAGGGAAACAGAGAGAGCAAAATATACAAGCGGAAGGAGTGTCAGATGGAGTTGTATAAGGAATTGATCTCATGAAGCTTATCAAAAGCTCCAGAGCTTCAGAATGAGAGAAAATCATTCCGTTTGTAGAACTACTTTGCACCTCCCTTCCTACCAAGCTTACTTCTCAAACTGGATGTCCAGGTGCAGAAGAGATGGTGCAAGGACTCCCAAATTGAATCAGGCTTGTAGACTTCGATCCATGAATAAACTTACTGAGTCAGGGCATTACTTTCTAGAAGGTGCTTGGCTCGGAGCAGCCTAGATGGCAGATGGGGCAGGTAAAGGCCAGTCCACACCCTACTGCCACTGTTCTCCAAAGAGAGAGCAAGCATCCAGGTAGGAGCATTCACAGCACTAGGGAAAGCAGGCAGGAATATTTTCATATCCTTGCTGCACTGTCCATAACGCATTTTCGGTCCTTAAGGACAACTTTCCTGAACTATCTGGAACTTCTGCCTGATGTTTTGTTAGAAAAGTACAAAGCGGCCTTAACTTTGTGTGAGCTGAATCAGAGCTGGGCTACCTCAGTGTCTCTGCAGGGAATTTCAGGGGAATATCTGTTCTACAGGGGCTGCCAAATCAGAGCCACCCCTCACAGCTCTGAGGATGAAGGCTGGTAACCTGCACAGCTGGCACTCTCACACTGCTGCTCACAGAAGGAAAGATTTCTTCCCAGGATAGACCAAAGCTTCCTAGCTTCCTAACTCAGATGCCAAAGGTTCGTCTGCCTCTCAGGCAGGACTCAGCTGGAGGTGGTTCAGATTCATTAAAATAACAAGGTGTTAAAACGGCCACTGGCTCCAAGCCTGTTAAAAAAATATTCTTGGTCTCACCTGTGTCAACCTTTGCAGGTGGCTCCTTCCCTGCCAGCTGTCCCTGAAACCAGGCAACTCTACCAGCCCTCCTGATGTCCCCTTCCCGTGTGATGACTATACTTCTGGTAAAAGTATCAGTTCTTTTAATTCACTGTGCTTTTCTCAAGAAAATCTCCGGGCTGATTTTTTTCCAGGTACTTCTGTATTTGTTCTGAGGTGTTTGCTTTCATCACTTTAAAATGTGTTTCATTAGGAGGCTCCTTGCTCTAGTGTGGCTAGAAAAGCCTGAGAGACAGACTCAGGTGAGTTACAGCATCATTTGTGTGCATTTCTTCCAGCAGAAGTTTTTTCATGGGGCTGATTATTTTATTTTTCCTTTCCTGAGCTCTTCTTCTTGCTGAGGTTTTTCACGGAGCTGCCAAAATTACCAGTAGAGGCTTTTCCCCTGCATGGTGGCTGATGCTGCAAAGTCCATCACTCCATGTGGGAAGCAGGAATGGTTCTGTCTGGAGCAGGGAGCCCCATGGATCAGCACCTGGCTCCGCAAATGAAGCAGTTTTGAATTTAACACCTCAGCTCTTTTGCCAGGATCATGGTTGTAATCCTTCACAATTACCTTCAAGTGGCACTTGCTCCCATTCGAATGAGTCATCTCCTGCAGGGAATGCCAGGAACATGTGGAGGGAGAGGGAGAAAAGGAGGGATAAAAGAAAGATATAACTAAAAGGAAAGAGAATGCAGCAGATCTTCTGCTTCTTTGTCTCCCTCCTTCCCTTGTTTTCCCTCTCAGAATTATAATTGTGGCTCAAAAAGTGCAGGTTGTTTACAGAAAATGCTGAAAGAGTTGCACCAGCAAAGGTGATGAGGGATCCCAGGAAGATGAAGTGTGAGATTGCTACTCATGGACTTGATGATCCCTGTGGGTCCCTTCCAACTCAGGATATTCTAGGAGTGAAGGACCCTTCAATGCCATGAGGCTGTGGTTCCTTCCACATCACACTGCTTTGTCTTCCTGCCCCTTCTTAAATCTTAATGCCAAACCGGTCTGAAGCCTTTTAATCTATCTCTTACATCTTCCTGAGGTGTGTAAATGAAAGAGAAGCCAAGAAACTCACTGGACATATTTTGCCACCTTCAGAGAGTCTAGGAAGCAAAACTGATTGTGAAGCAGAAGCACAGCTTTCTTATTAACCACAACAGGCAAGAGCAGTAGGATTTCCTTTCCTTTCGACACAGCTTGAAGAGGAGTCACCCCACCTCTAGACCAGGCAAAAAGTAAAGAAACCAAGCCCTAACAAAGTAAATAGCTTAAGTGTCCACGTAGACAAAGAGCTTAAAATACCCAAACTCTGCTGGGGGTGCTGCAGAATCAGGCTGCAAACAGGAAACTGAAGTGTGGGATTACAGTGGGGATACAGAGCAAAAAGCAGCTTCATGTTCAAATAACAAATTTCTGAAAAAGATGCTGCTGCGTGCCTGGGTTTGCTGCAGTGACCTTGTTGCTGACCCTGCTTTGAGCAGGAGACTGAGCCAGAGGCCTCCTGAGGTCCCTTCCCCACCTGCATTATCCTGTGATCCCCCAGCCACTCACCTCCTGCCACCCAGGTTGTGTACTCAGCTTGAGGTTCCCTGAGGTACAGTGTTCAAAGGCTTTGGTCAGAGCTCTCGCAGGACAGCAATCCATGGTACAAATCACTATTTTGAATGTTTTGCAGGCACACACCAAACCAAGCACACATTAGGAGCGAGCCCCGGGATGATCTAACCAGGTCTGCAGGATAAAAATGACTGAACGTGTGTAGGTGTTGAGAGCCAGAGAGAACCATCATGGCCACTGAGTGTGACCTCCTGAACACACAGATAAAAGCGTTTTAGCCAATGTTCTGCATCAAACACTTCTTTGCCATGACCACTTTTCCCATAAATGCAGAAGCATTGCAAACACCTTCAAAACTGAGATACCTGAAGGTCTTAAGGCTGCATTTTACTTCTCCAGTCATGAAAAGACACACATAAAACAAACAACTGAGTAGGATAGAAATGTTCCCAAATAGAATGCCAGCAAGCTGCTACTCTCACCCTCTCTTCAATCACCTGGTTTGTTTAGTGACATCAAACAGTCTCCCTGGGGAGTGTCCAGCCTTTGCAGTCCTTGAACAATCTCCACAAGCTTGAATTCTTGGGATACTCAGTGCTGGGTATTTCTCCAGCCACATGGGAACAGGGTGTTTTATCACAGAATCGTGGAATGGTTTGGGCTGGAAGAGACCTTAAAGATCACCTGATTCCAGCCCTCCTGCCATGGGCAGGGACATCGCCCACTAGACCAGGTGACTTCCAGTTCTCATCCAGCCTTTGGATGAGACTTGAAGATCCAGCTGATCTTTAAAGCCCCTTCCAACCCAAACCGTTCTCTGGTTCTATGAAACCATCTCTTGTCACCTTGTAACCCCCAGACCTGAGGCAGCTCACTCACATCAATTGCAGAGGTGTGGTCAGGAACGTAACTTTTCCATTTCTACCTTGTTCAGAACCTCCCTGGAAGCTTTGGCCAAGTTGCTTAACAGCTTCAAAGATGGGAACCTGCTGCAAGGCAGAAGGGTCCTCAAAACTCCAGCTCTTAAACCCTCCAAAGAATTGTCTCCTTTCTTAGGCCTTTGCAAAGGGAGCTGTTCAGAAGGACTTTGTGGCTGTTCTGTCTCTAGAGGACGCAGAGCTCCGCTCAGTTCAGTTTCTGAGCTCTCAGGCTGCAGGCAGGTCAGGTTTTCAGGCTTTTCTCCACAGCCTTGGGGTACAAGCCCCTCCAAATGGAGACACAGCCACTGCAATGGGCTGGCAGCCTCACAGGGACACTTCTGGATTCCGGCCTCTGGAGCTGGGCACTTATGGAGCAGAATTAAATTACAAGGCACGCAACAAGAACTTGAGAGTTGGCAGCAGGGCTTTTGGTCTAAACTTTCAGCTGAGTTCCTCTAATCCAAAGTATCTTCAAGCTCCTGCATGACTGGCATCCAGGAGATCCTTTTAGTCAAGGGGAATGAAACAAACCCCAGCTCATTACAACTATCCTCTGAAAAAAAAGAAACATAGTTTGAAGCTGTAAATCCCAGCACTCAGACTCTAACAACATAAAAACAATCTATCCAGCAGAAGATGTTCTCCCCATCCTGCAAGCATTATTCACACATTAAATCAGAACTGACAACGCAATCTTTTCAGCTGAGCTGTTCTCATCCTTCTTTTTTTATCATGATGAAATAATTCCCCTTTTTAACGACTTCCAAATGTTCCCACGGATGCATTATTGAAGTGACAATGCAGACTCCGAGAGGATGATGTGTTTGGGGTTTTTTTTCAAAGCAGTAAATAGACAGGATGTTAACGAACTGGAGAAGTATTAAAAATTTGTTTTGCAAAAAGAAATGGTTTTTAACTCTATAAACTGCTGCAACAACTATTGATTGTATTTCCACCCCAACAAGGCAGGCAGGCAGGGGCTGATTTATGACAGCAACCCACCCTAACTATCTAACCAGATTTAATATAGTTGCCATCCCATGACACAATGATGTATACTTTGGTGGCAATCTAGAAAATAATTTGCAAGGAGTAACAGCTCGTTCTTCAGGCATCAGCCATAAAGCTGTCACAGGAGGGTCCCCAGCCCTGTCTGTGGGACAGTGATGTAGTGAGGACAACTGCAAAGCCTCATGGGCTGGGGGGAGAATGGAGGATCTCAAATTTATGGATACGAACGTTTTCAAGAGACTGTGTTGTTACTGGGTTTATTTAACCATAAACCAAAGGTAACAACATCTCCATAAGAATATGCAGTGTTTACCAAAACCTCACTTTTCATTGTCTGACAAAAAATTCAAAGGGCCCCTTACTGTGGTGTTTAGTCGTCTGGAGAGAGGTGGAAACAGCTTTCCATCTCGGCAACCAGAGGCAAGGTTAAGGAGAGAAGAGGAGAGTGGAGTTCCTCAAGGAAGAACACTCATGTCCACAGGCTGCTGGGACGCAAAACATGGTGCAGGACGTGCCCTGAGGTACCTCCGCAGCTATGCAGGTCCGGCCACCACCCTCACTCTTGGGCTGGCAGGGCTAGAAAGAAGCTCCAGATAGGTTGGAAATTAGGCAAAATTTCTTCACAGAAAAGGTGGTTAGTTATTAAAACAGGCTGTCCACGGCAGTGGTGGAATCACCATCCCTGGAAGTGTTCAAAAGCCATGTAGAGGTGATGCTTTGGGACATGGTTTAGTGGGGACCTAGCAGGGCTGGGTTAAGACCTGGAACTGACGGTCTTGGAGGCCTTTTCCAACCTTAATGATTCTGTGATTCCCACTGAGGAGAAGCCTGTTTTCTACCCAGTCCTCATTAAGCGCTTCACACAAGATAATTTCTACCATTTATCATAAGCAGAGCTAATAAATACCTTGACAAGCAATTTCTTTTCTGTGCTTCAATGCAGGTTAAACGGTTGAGCAGTAAATACAGACAAGACCCCATCCCTCCACCATTCCCCTGCTGCCAGCTCTCGTCTGCCTCTGACACTCTCCAACACCCCCATTTTATGGGGTTTGAGGATTTTCTTTCATTTTTGCCATTGCTGTATCACCGCCATTTAGGGTACACTGGCTTCTCCACCAAATCTCAAAATCTGACCCACAGGAGCACTGATACACCCAGAGGCGCTCCAACAAAACTTCAAGGTGGAAAGCAAAGAGGACAGGAGGACTGCAGGTGCTTCAGGCTGAGTGACTAACACCACAGCAGGTTTCCCTAGGGAAAGTAAATCCATGTTTGAAACCTCTAAGGATGCCTTATTCGCCAGCAGGAACAAAAAAATGAACGAACAACAATAACCCCTAAAGTTAACCACAGAAGACAGCCCCTGCTGGAAACAAGCTGAGCATATTTTCTTTAGTTGACTAATTCTTGTTTATTCTTTGAAGGCTGATGCTATAAAATTCACAATCCAATTACAATTTCCAGGCTGAAAGAATGGCTTCTAATTATATTGTTTTCCATCACTGCACGAAAGAGAGGATTAATGCTGTATGATTTCATTCCCTGTACAAAATCAGAATCTCGGAGTTCTCAAGTGTTTTATAAAAGACACATTAAAGAAATTATTAACTGTGTTTTTGCGACAGAAATGGGCTGTACCATAAATAGGACAAATTGAAAAATACAGATTTGCTGCTGTGTTTCAATGCATCAGAAATGAGGATGACACGGCGCGTACTGAGTAAAACGGTACTAATTTAAAATTGAAAGGAAAGCTCCGGTGACTTTTTGAAGTGTGGGAGTAGTAACATGACTTCCAACATGACTTTTGTCACTTGGCCAAGGGGAGGGAGCTCCAGGCAGAGCCAGCCAAGCTGTCCTGCAGGTGTAGCTGTCTCCATGCAGGTGTGGGTGTCTAAGTTTCTGCTCTAACCAGGAGAGGTCAGTGATCGAACACGTCCACGCGACTATTTCAGAGGTTCTGCTGTCCTTGCCTTGTTTCTTATGAGTTGTCCAAGCACTGGATTCCACCACATGTCTAAACTTTGGGATATGGATATGGATCTTCGCCCAAATTCCATGTTTCAGGATAAGGCTGAGCCTCAGTCTAGGCTAGCATCTGTGAGCTTTGGCTGGATTTACATCCAACTCATCTATACTCCGGGGAAGAAAAAAAATTTAGTGCCTGTCTTGAACAAACATAACAGTTGCCTACAGAAAGATAAAATACACTCGGTTAAATGACTGAAATGATTGGAGGCTAAATCTCCTGCCTATTGCGTCTCCTCCTTGCAGCTACGGCTCCAGTCAGTAATCAGACTTGCAGTCTGAAAGCAGAACAAGGAAGGAGAGGGTGACTTTGAGCAAGGCACTGTCCTTGAGGGCACAAATCCCTCAGAGACACTTTTACCTGCGGGTGCATGCACGCATCTGGCTCCACACACACAGCAGCTGTTCCCAGACACAGCTCCTGGCCCACAAGAGCCCTGGCAGCCTCTTCCATGCAAGGGCTGGCACTTCAGACCTGGAATCGAGGAATCACAGAATGGTTTGGGTTGGAAGGGACCTCAGAAGATCACCCAGTTCCAACCTCCCTGCCATGGGCAGGGACACCTCCCACGAGACTGGGTTGGTTCCACTAAACCAAACTGGTCTCGTGCCCAGCTGGCACTGAGAGGAGCAGGACTGGTCCCAGCCCTGATGGCACAGCTGACTCATTGCCCTGGAGGTTACAGAGCCTGGTGGGCACAGCAGCACAGAGGATGCTTCTCTTCCAAGGAGCAAACAACCGGATAAAAAAAACCAGCAAAGTCAGAGCTGTTAAACCCTTGAATAAAGTCTAAGCCATTCCTTGCTTGTTTCAAAATGAAGACAGGTACTTCTCTACGGCAGGTCCCATTTGACTGCCAAACCCACACACAGACAGTACACACCACTGCGAAAAACAAGAAAAAATTTCAACATCACGAGCGTAGTGAGGACACCATGAGGAAACCAGGCAGGTTCTTTAACACCTCTCTCCAACTCACATGAAAGGATATGATCATAAATCAATCTAACACCCAGAAAGAATAAAATAGCAGTGGTTTGCTTCCATCTTCTATTTCTCCGGGACACTTTGAGCTCGAGTTCAGAGCAGGAACTAAATCCATGTTTCGGAGTAAAAACCTGCCACCTAGAGAGCAAAACAGCAAATGGAAAGGAACAGGCTTGGAGGCTGGTGGGGTTTTTTAAAGCAACGATCTCGTAACGTTACAGATGTGCTGGAAACTATAAATTTGCTGTGCTGTCTTTTACAGCAACAAAACAGGTTTTAAGAGACCCTCAATTATGTATCTGCACAGCACAGACCTCGTTACAGGATACTGCTCCTACTCCCAGCACAAACACTGCTCTGTGGTTACTCATTACACACAGCAACACAGGTTTACTCCCAGCCCTATAAATTTATGCGGTTTGTGTAAACAGAGAGCCATCTCTCGCCTGTTCTTTCAAGATCACGTAACTGCTGCAGAAAGCAAGTCAGATTTAATGAAGGTTTCTGGATGCTCTGAGTGGCAGCGAATTGCCTGGGTCTGAGTCCTGTGAGTGAGCTATGGATGGTCAGCAGGGCCAACAAATATCAGGGGGGACCTGGAACCACCAAGAAAAAACTCCACCAAAAAAAACCCAAACCAAAACAGAAATAAAAGCCCACGCAACAAAAACAACCAAACAACACATCATGCACACAAAACAAACAAAGAAACAAACAAACAAAACACAACCCTGGTGCAATTCTGAGCAAGTTCCCTGAGGTTTTTAACTTGAGCAAAACTCTCAGATTTCCACTTCTAGGAAAATGTCCTGTTTGCACCTCAAGTTCAAATGGGACAGGCTGACAAATTCCTTTAGAAAACCGGAAAATGTTTCAGCATTTCTGAGTCATGAAATTTTCCAAAATTGCCAAAATTGGTTTCAGATCAATTAAACACTAAACCAAACTCACAGAGACACAAGGAGAGGGGACATCCTGAAGTAACCTCTCCCTAAAAATGGTACCTAACAGGTTTTAATTCCTGTACCACAGTCACAGGGCTCCATGTTTCATCACACAGACCAGGCAGGAAAGGAGGAAGAGGCAGATAATTTCAGGGTTGTGCATTATTTACCCCACACTGAGAAACACCTTACCCTCACCATTCACCTCTATCAGCCCTCTGTGAAGGGTCCTCAGAGCCTTGGGCTGCACAGAGCAAAGGTTGGATGCAAATCCAACAGCAATTCCCAAATATGCTCTTGCCTGTAGCCTTAACTACAGACCAACTGCACCACCCTGTGCTGGGATATAATCTCTGATAGAGAAGTACAGTTTTAACCCCTTATTAAATAATTCAGGAAAAACAATTATATAACAATATGGCCAGTGGAACAAACCCCATTTATTTGCTACTGGAGTGCTGCAAGTTGATGTCCAAGACTTTGGTTTTTTCATTTTGGTGTTAAAAATTCCTGTGGAAAACATCAAACCTGGACCATTCCCTCTTCACCAGCTATTTCCAGTCATCCCAAAGCTAGAGGCTGTCTCAGCACTCCCAGTCCTGTACAGATACTCCAGGAGGAACAGCCCATTGTGTAAAACACCTGGAATCTGCTGCTGCCAGGTATCCAGAGCAGCACAGCTCCTTCTGCCACCTTCCGACATCACCTGCAGGCTCCTGCCCACGGTACCACACCGCCCTTCCCAGGAAAAGCTGTCATCTAATCCTGACCAGCAACAGGCAGCAGGAAAGGGAAGGTGAAGGTGACGGGAAACTGAGCAAATGATTATGTTGGTGCACAAGATTTAATTCCACAGTTTCAACAAAATTAAGACTTTGTTCTTTGGCCATCACAAGTTGCTACTGCTTTGAACCCAACAGCACAGAAGTCAGAGGTTTTTCTTGAAACCCCTCGAAATGTGTCTCTTTCTGGCATTTTCTGGCCCAATTTGCACTGACACCTGGCTACTACCAGGGGATCCAACCACTAGAAAGTATTAGGGATCATCCAAAACCAAATATTGTCCAGTAAGAGAAAAAAACACCCAAGGGGGTCTACATTCCACTCTCTTTGTTGAAGAAAATCAGCGTGGCAATAAATTTCCCTGATCAAAAAGAACTTCCAGAACTCAGCTCTCAAAAGTGGAAGTGATTTACGGATTGACGCCACTGTCAAGTGTAGATCAAGAAACACAAAAAGGACTGTTCCATAAAATGTTATGGGAACACCAACACTGGCAGTGTTTCTCTTGCACGTAAAAACTACTTGCGTTATACGATGTTATAGTTATATAGGTTAACTACTAGGTTATAAAGTAACAACAGCTTTAAGGCTCAACACTAATTTAAGTTTTGCCTTTTAAAAAAAGCAAATAAACAATTTTCCAGATCAGATTGCTCAAAATATTTATCCACAAGAACATATGGTACTAAACAGATGTGAATATGTTTTCCAAAGAGACGCTATCAATAATTAGCTGGTATTTGTCAAGCACACATTTTTAGGCAGCAAGAGAAAACTGTGCAGACAGTTTTCTATCAGAGAAGGTCAGGGTCCCTCCCCATCCTGAGGTGACATCAGTTTCAGGTTAGCACAAACTGCTGCCCAGGCTGGAGTAGATCCAGGGGGCTGCTGAGGAGCAGCACTGGACACTGCTGCAAACCTTAGAACCAGGGGTGAATTGTTACACCCACCCTCAGATTTCAAGATAGAAGGAAACATTTTCTCAAGGTGCAGCAATCATTGGAGTTTATGGCTGTCTTCTAAAATAGCTGGTACCTCTAAAAGAGCTTCCAAGGAGCAATCGCTAGCAGGAAACTCCCTCCACCTCACTTGTCCTGCAAGAGCATCTGTTACAGGGATGAAATTCAGGCAGTTCATCACAGAGCATTGCCCATCCCAAAGGGCACCAGCACAGCACTACCACGAGTTACTCTGATTGTCAGGCTCGTAAGAAGACTGGCTGCAATTCCCTGACACCCACTGCTGAGGAATTGCACTCTTGCCCAGACTGAGACAATTCAGCGTTGCTATTTCTCTAAAGGGCACCCATCGGTCTTTTTGCTCCAGGTTAAAACAGGCACCACCAGAAAACTGAGCAGATCTAGTAAAAAAACCCTTATCAATTGTCACAGGCTTTATCAAATGATTTACTGCTCAATCCTGCTTTCAGCTGTCCAGCGACAAGGTGCCAGGTTCATTTCAGTAAATGATTCCAAGGTGAACAATGCAGCACCTGGTCTGTGCGTCCCAAGGCCTGGATCACCTGGCTGATGCCAGACCATACACCAGGTGCATTAATACACCTTCAGTGTGCTGAGGTACGACCTGTCCCTTATGCACTTCATCAGGGCTTAGCTCTAGGAGCTGCAAATGTCAGTATTGACACACCTGCTTGCTTCAGGAAGAGAAATTCCACAGGGATTTATTTGAGTAGAAAAAATAAGAACAGTTTTAAATAAATAACGACACAAGTTTTCGTAACAGCACCTTTATGGAACACAAGGTTAGCTTTAAACAAGTGTCAGGTTACACGAACTTTCAGTCCTCTATATAAAGCAATCTGGGGTTTAGTCCATCCTGATAAAACTTGCAACATTATAGGCACAATACTTGGGCTATATCCACAGTAAAAAAAGGGAGTTTCCATTACAGTGCTGGGAGTGGTTAACAAGAAAGTTACCTCAATGTGTTCTTTTCTAGAGAATAATAACTTCTCTTCCACTACATCCCATTGTTACTTGGATTTCAGAACACAAGCAGTGCAATGCTAGTTAAGATGAAGTGGAAATTAGGGTAACGTAAGCTAAAGACCAAATTATCTTCATAGTTACAGACAATGTTGAATATATAGTCTGCATGTGAAATTATATTCATTTTTATCAATAACAATTCCATCTCTATACACAACAAACAGAATTCCTTGCCAGTAGAGGACTGCACTGTGCATGGCTAATCAGCCTTGAAGAGAAAGTCTGGACCTCAGGCATATCCAGCTACGTGGATCAACAACACCAATCCCTTCAGATCCAGCAGCTTTGGTTTAAAGGACGGAAACTTTGGCCTGTTGTTCAAAGGTACTGGCCAGCAACGAACGAGCAGGACTGGACTTCTTAAAAATAAAGCAAAGTGTGGCATGTGCATAAAGTCAGTGCCTTGATCCTTAAAAGCAGCTCTACAAGCAACTTTACCTTAAAAAGGGGCAGTGCTTAAGTCACAAAAGATTTTGTTTATGATGACCGATGAAACAGCTCTGCTTCAGGAATTCAAAAGATGGGTCAGATTTAGTAGTAGATTTATTAATTTGCTGTGATTTACAATGGGGTGACAACATCTGAAACAAGGAGACATCATAACAGGTTTAGCCAGGAGGTTTATGGCTTCCGAGTCAAATTCATTGACCAACGTCAAGTCACTGGGGCAACTGAAGATTAGCAGACAAAAGGTAAGCGGAGGCCGGGTGCTGCACTGGTGTTTTGGAGAAAGTATTCCAAAGTGTCTTCTCTTACAGCAATTTCCTTTTCTCAAACTCCTGCAAAGAGCACACAGATTTTACCAGTGGTGAAAACAGAAAATGCTTCTATTTCTCTTCTATTTCAAATTACTTTGCATTTATCTTAGGAAATTTGATGTTAGGAATTAAAAATCGGTATTAAAAGTTAAAATATAAAATGCATGAAGTGTGCAAGCTAGGGGAAAGGAAAATAAGCATTCTCCCACCTCACATTAATAAGCCAGTTCTGGAAAGCCAGACTGCAGTCACTGCCAGACTGCAATGCCATCAGGGAACCATGTGCTCCCAGACACAGCATAACAGACAAGAAAAACACCAATTCTGCATCAGAACTGCAGGAGAATCCTTACAGTAAAGGACTCAAGCCAGGGAAGCAACAAAATAAAGATTTTCATTTCAGTAAAGAAAAAGCACAACAGAAGAAGGGAAGAATCCCACAGCAACCTGTGGAGATGCTGTACTATACAGTCACCACAGGAAACAAAAAATACCTAACAGAGCTGAATTATGCATGTCCTCTAGCTGTGAAGCAATCCCTTTTTTTGGATATGAATTAAGTAAAACGCAAATAATCCCATTCCACAACTCAGTTTTTCAGCTGTATATATTCAACCATAACTCTGAATTATATGCCAAGGCTCTCCTTCCTCAAATACCCTACTTAGAAATAATGTTCTCATATTTTAAATTAATTCAGGCTCTTTGCATCCAGAATACAATTTCAACAAGTTGCTACGCTTGAAAGCAGAATGTAATCTCTTCTCTATTTTGCTACATTTACTTTTCTATAATACAATATTAAATAAAACTGCATGCACATATGTTTTATGTAGTAATTTCAGCTTGTCCAGCCAATAGAGTTCTCATGTTTAAGCAAGTTCAGAGCAAGAGAGTATCTGGGTAAGAGAAGCACTCCCAACTCGTATTCCCTCAGAAGTGGCTTCTTGCTCTGGATGAGCCAATGCCTGAGGAACCAACCTTGTAGATGGTGCTGCCCAGCTGAGCAGGGGACATGCTGACCACAACCCCTGCACTCTGGAGGGCTGCAATCTTCTCCTTGGCTCCCCCCTTTCCCCCAGCAATGATGGCTCCGGCGTGGCCCATCCGCCGGCCCGGAGGAGCCGTCAGGCCGGCTATGAAGGACACCACAGGCTTGGCCTTGGGGCCCTGGGAAGAGATAAATGTGTTAATTGGAGTAGGGTGGGAGGAAAAGCAGTTCCGGGTGGGAGATTGTTCATTTCGTATTTTTATTTAATTAGCAACTCGCCAGGCACGGTTATTAAACAGCTCAGACAGCTCAAAGGAGTGTGGAATACTTCCTCTCCCGATAATCATCATAAACCAGAAGCAAACAGAAACTTTAAATCTCTCTACAGACCCATGAGTACTACAAAAAAAAAATCACTACAAATATTGTTACAGGAATAAAATTCTAAAGTTGACACTGCTCTCCAGTTCACAGAACCACAGAATATGGTTGGAAAGACCTCTAAGATCATCAAGTCCAACCTCGACAACACTCTTAATTTCAACTCTTTTTCTTTAAAAAACCCATGACTGTTTGGGGTTTTTGTAAATAGTGATTAGAGACTGAACTGAGTTTTCCTTGATGTTCCAAAAGGAACTGGCTAACTATGAAGGTGTCTGGAAGCAGAGTGTTTTAAGACTTACGGCATTATTTTCTTTCAAAAATGCCGCTGCATCTTCTTCAGCATTTCCTCCAATCTCCCCAATCAGTATGATCCCCTCAGTATGAGGATCCTTCAGGAAGACATCGAGGCAGTCAATAAAATTAGTTCCATTGAAGGGATCACCTCCAATCCCTGAAAAAAAAAAAAAAACCCACAAAAAAAGAGTTACTCAAGAAAAAGATACTGCATTTACAACAGAAGTTTAAAAGTAAATTTCAGCACGAGTATTCCCAAAGGCTCACAAGACAGGCAGCTCTGAAGGCTCTACCCAAGTCAGAGTGTGTCAAATTCCTGCTCCCAGTACCTCCACCGAAATTCACAGAAAGCTTTGGTATCTGAATGTTCACCTTTCAAACCATAAACAAAATGTTACGAACACAGCAGGACCAAGACCCCAGCTCTAGAACTGTGCTGTCAGGAAACTGAATTTGCTTAACACACCCAATTAAACACCCAAGAATGCCCTAATACTTTTTAATATTAAACTTATTGGGACAATCTGTTTCCAAACCGACATCATATTTGCTGATAGTTCTCTGTTCAAAGCTGTTTTTAAGGCTTTTATTAACCTGATGTGGAAATGATAACAGAGAAGGGCTATACTCTTCACAGTACATAGGGATCCCATTTCTCAACACAACTGCCATTCAGCAAATTCTACACTTGAAAAAAGGAATTATTTTGGATTTATGCTTGTAAAGAAAAAGCACATTAGTCTGTTTCTGAGAGAACCTACCAATGCAAATAGACTGCCCCAACCCAACTTGTGTTGTCTGATGAACAGCTTCGTATGTCAGGGTTCCAGATCTTGACACAATACCTTGAGTAAAGAAAAGAAGATAAACTTAACACTAACACAGCACATAACGAGAGGCAGCTGTTCTTATGTTAATGAGAATCACCTCAATAAACAACATGAGATTCCAGGTTTTCCAGCTGTCCTTGCCAAAACACTCTGAAAGATTCTTTCTGTACTATTTCTTGGTTGTCACCTTTTGACACTCAACTGCCAATGGACTAAAGCTGCCCAGGAAGTCAATAACATTTTTGTCACACTAAAGCCTTATCAGGAAAGAAAACTGAAAAGCAAATAGAAGAACATACTTCTTATCTTGTAGGTGAGTAGCTGATGCACTGGACTTGAAACAGAGTTGCAGCTCAATAGTTAACCAAAGAATTGTGTATTAATCACATCCCCAGTATGGCCAGGCACACAAAAGATCTTCCAGAACAGAAAAATGCTGCACAAATGCAAGTTACCACTATTAAGGTATTTGTTGCTGCTCTACAGAACACATCTGGCATTTACACTACAATATCACAAGAGACCACAGCCCCAGTTTTAAATTCAGGATGGAAGGTAGCACAGAGCTTATAGCAGGGGCAAAATATTTTTGCTCATTTTTTCAAGTCAAGACTTCTGTTAACACTACAAAAGGAAAGGTTTTCAGGAGAAACAGGCATCATCATCCATCAGCTTCAAGCCATCTAACAAGGAATATAGTACATACATTGCATGACCAGAGGAGAAAATACACCACTAGACTAACAACCTTAGTTTTATCAACTATTTATACTATTGGCCAGCTCAGATGTGTTCTAGCACAGGTTTTTTTCTTACTATGTTTGAAAAGGCCTCCTTGTTTACCATTAAGATCAAATTGCCTCAGAGAAGCTACAGATGAAAGTCCAAAGACTGTGGCTATTTTTATAGCTTGCATCACAGTATATTCAGATGATTCTTGGACGCCTCACAGTAATAGAAGGCTGAAGAGGACATCACCAAAGGTCACAGTGTTAGACAAAACTGGGAGGGTGGCAAAGCTACATTTTTATTCCTTGATCCTTGGACCACCACTGAAAACATTTCCAGCAATGGCAGAGCTACTGGAATCAAGATTTTAAATATTCTTTTGCACTCGATGTGCCTTGCATTCAGATTCTAATAACTTGTGACTGCGACACATTACTTGTATATATTTAGAAAATCAGAACAGAACTTTGATTGAGAAGGGAGCTCAGGGCAATACTGGTTGATGTTACCTTTCACAGTCATACAGTAATGTCCCAGTGGTTTTTATAAAGGGCATAATTGCAGCCATTTGATTTTTCAATTCCAGGTTTATGGATACTTGTGAAAGCTGGAGGTGGAGCATGAGTGTTAACACATCTTCCAGCATTCCCTAGGTGCAGGCTATCCTCAAGTCAGAAGTGGTTACGTAGCAGAGATAGTTCCTTGTGCTAGAAAAACTGCAGTGAGTCCCTGTAGTTCAACAGCACTGAACAGGCTTTCCCACGATAAACACACTTTCCATCCAAAAAAATGGCCACGTTGTAAAGAGTACTACTGTGCTCAAATGCAACTGGTTACCTGGCAGACAGGCAACAGCAGCATGTGCTGTCTACAACAAAATTTCTGAAGCTCTACTTAAGTACAAATGCGTATTTTGGAAGAATTTTCTCTACAGCTCCTGAACTGCACTATTTGAAAAAAAAAAAATCAAGTTGTTATTTCTATACTTTACAACAAGGAGCTGACAGAAGTCAGGACAAGAGACTTGCATGTAACAGGGTGTGTAACTCATTACACATAGGGGGTGTGACTGACACTGATTATGAACAAGTCACTGCCTTTCTGCCCTTAACCACAGTGCCTGAGAAATAGGTATAATTTGTCACTTCCACTTGGGATGGTTTCATAGTTGCCTAAACTACGTTATAAATTTGCCTGTAGTCTCTCCTCTTTGCTGTAGTACTGAAATCACTATAAGAGCAGCATGCTAGTCCTAAGCAGCCAGTCTGCTGAAAGGAATAGTGTTGGAGAACTTAGTGCTCTCAAACCCCAAGAAAAATGGAATTTTCCTCAAGACTCTCCTTTGAGGATACCAAGTCCATGAAACCCCCAACTGCTTTGCCTCTACCATCAGTACCCTGCGCCCACTATGGAAGACTTCCTGATTTTGGCCTTCAGGATTGATAATGCCAAAATTCATGTACAAACTGAGGACAGACAAGCTGTCCCACAGTGCTATCAACCCTCTTCAGGGCCGGATGTGCCTTGCCTCACGAGGAGGAACACGAGAGCACCAAACTTGTGTTTTAGATGACGCATAAATATGCAAAAACTCACCAATTCTTCCTTTCTTGTGAATGTGACCAGGCATGATACCAATTTTACATTCTCCAGGCTAAGGAAAGAGTGGGAGAAGTCAGATGGAACATTCAAACCACCACTAGGAACAGTTCAGCCTTGGACCAAAGCCGGAGGTCACTTACATTGATGACTCCGGGGCAGTTGGGGCCCACCAGCCGGGTCTTGTTCTGCCGCAGCAGCCTGTGTTTGACCCGCACCATGTCCTGCTGGGGGATACCCTCAGTGATGCACACCACCAGGGGCATCTCTGCATCGATGGCCTCGTTGATGGCAGCAGCAGCAAACGGGGGAGGGACGTAGATGACAGTGGCTGAAGCACCCGTTTGTTCTTTGGCCTGCGACGCACACAACAAAAAACACATCGTGTGTTTAGTGGGGCTGAAGAGAACGTTTGACAACAAGCCATTTAAAATACATCCATTCTCAGGCATGAATTAAGGATATGTATTAATTTACTACAATCTAAGCAAGAGTTCAATTCCCTGAAGATGGGACACAACCAGGGAACTGAGAACTGACCACAGTCTGGAAAGGATCTGCCCCATGATCACCATCATAAATACTCTTACATAACAGTTTGATAAAAATTCATCATGCACACCAGAATCAATCAGAAACTAGCTGCATTCATTAAGCAAGTGTACCCACACTCTGTGAACTTCACAGTGGAAGCCAAACTTGTGCCTGACCACCCTGAATCCTCCCTCTTTTACAAGGCTTCTATTTCACTCTTTGCCCAGTGACATCCACGGCTCAAATATTTGTCTTTCCAGTGTGAGCAATGAAATAAGGAGCCCTTCAGCAGCTTTAAACCCTGTGCCCTCCAGTCACTGCTGCAAATTACCTCCTTCACAGAATTAAACACAGGCAGACCTAGATGAGTTTTTCCCCCTTTTCCCGGAGAAATTCCTCCAACTAGATTGGTGCCATAGTCCAATGCCTGCTGGCTGTGAAAGGTGCCCTGTGAGAGAGAAAACACATAAAGTTAGAAGGCACGTAATAGCAAAAAAAATTAACCAAAAAGTTATCTATAATTCTGAAGGCAATTTATGTCACTGAAATTTCAATAAGAAGGGAAGTTTTCAGTACACATATATCTGATCAGATATTTTGAAGAGTGCATCCACATGTTTTAAATGCATTTGGAATATGCTAAAATGCTCTGCTTTTTTTTTTTTTTAATCAGAGCACTGTGGTTGCATGCTAAAGGATATTTTGTTGTGTGCTGCTAATACACCTGCAGACACAGCAGCCACAGTTTCTTTACCACATCAAGTCTGGCAGATGACAAACACTACAGTGAAATAGAAGAAATTAGCATGCTCATCCATGACTAGCTGATAGTGTTACAAAAGCAGCCTTCTCTGCCTGCAAATGTGTAAAAGAGTGAATCTGAGAAAATTATTAAAAATCCTGATATAAAAACAGAAATTTAATTCACATGGACTGATATTGAAATGCATTTGTGAAAGAAGCACTTCTAAAATGGTCAGGTTTTTGCAGTTTTTTTGCAAATAGCCTTTTACAAAGAAACCCTTTCAGCTGTATACAATATGAAAAACAAAAATAAAAGCACTATAATAGAGATCACTCAAAATCAACTTTCGAGCTTGTGCACAAGTATTTGAGACAAAGAATGTAAACTACAGTGCTGAAGGGACCTTCCTGATGGTGAAGGAAGTCCAGCTTCCTATCAACACAAAGGCAGTATATAATCTACTTCATATATTATTATGTTTTTTTGGGCAATTAGCTTTCTGACTAAAAGGGCAATAGAAGAAATAATTTATGAACATACCTGTTTGCCTGTAAAACCCTGACAGATAACCTTTGTGTTTTTGTTAACATACAGGTTTTTCCTGGATGCTGTGTAGGAGCAGTGTCGGACTCCATTCTGTTGAACTGGAGAGAAAAGAGAAGAGAGCACAAACCATTAATCCCCTCCTTTGGTAGGCTCTGAGTCAAAAAATGTCCTTCCAAGTAAGTGCGTATCAATCAATGCTTATATCAAGAAACCATGAGCAGTTCATGTTTCCAAAAGCAGCTCTGAAGCCTCATTCACTGCTTGTCATTCTAAGACATTAAACACCTGTAGTTCACCCTACTATGGTGATTACTCAGTTTACTAGAAATTAGGGGAGGTTTCTGTTATTGAGTACTTGATATCAGGATTGCTTCCGACAAAGACAGAAACAACTTCTCAAGCACTGCTTTCATTTGCAAATGAACATGTTTTTCTCTCCTCAGGAATTCTGCAAAGTGACAAGGCAGAACTAAAATCCCAGTATCCAGAGGCTGTTACAACACTGGTACTATGTTATACCTTCTGTGAACAGGGCACAGTCCAGACCAGACAACAAGAGCTACTGAGGAGCTCGAGAGTCCCTCAGCCCAGAAAAAACCTAATGCTAAATAAGACAGACAGCAAAAGATCTTTTTTCAAAAGATTCCTAGCTGTGGCATCGCTGCTGGACACACATTTGGGCTCGTGAGGAAACACAGCTCTCCAGATACTCCACTAGAGTGATTTTCAATTTAGTTCTCACGACTCTGGTGCTGAAAGGAGAAAACAACACAACACAATTGTAGAAAAAGAGTACAGTGCATGCTGGCAACAAAAAGCCAAGGGGAATGACTGTATCTGTGCTGAAGGGAAAGGAATGCTGACAGCAAATGCACAGAATGTTACCACAGAAGAAAGCTTGAGAGGAGGGAGAAGGCTTCTGGCATAAATAGGGTGCGCACCTACGTTTATTGCCATATATTTTTTCAAACACCAGAGTTCTGAGGGGATCAGAACTGATTTACTCCCTGCAAGTATTGGACATAAAAACCTTCATTTATACATAGAGTGACCCTGGGAAGGCACAATCCTAATACAGAATCCCCAACATATACACCAGTATGTTACTTTATCTCTTTTAAAACTGTAGCAACTAAGACTTAAGGAAGTAAATAGTGAAGATGAAATCAAAATAACAGATCCTGAATCATGGTCCCCAGACTGTTCCATATACATACTTGGGCATGTCTGAACAAGAAAAGAGTAATTTTTTCTTTTTCTCTTTTTAGGAAGAAGTTAAAGCTTTTAAGGAGAAAGAAGGAAAAAAGTATTTTTATGATAATGCACAGAATTTGTTAAGATGCATTAATAAATTCTTATAATAACACAATTTCTACGGGTTAGTAAATATGCAGAAACTTTTTAAGATCCACGTGTACACACACATTTCCATCACAGAGCTACGGTTCTCTTCTGCCAATTAAAGTTTAGTGCTACACTGCTTTTATGCTTCAGTTGTACTCAAAGGAGTGAAGAGGAAAAACCAAACCACGCCAGAAGCAGCCTACAGACATCAGTGCTATTGCTAAATCTAAAGTCCTTACTCTGTTCTTAGAAAGTGCTGGCAAACCCAGGATTTAACTCCAGCCACCTTCTGCTGTTCTCCAAGGAGCTGCAGCAAATCCTCAGCTTCACACAGACACAAAGTAGAACTCCGTAGAGAAAAGTACAGACTAGGATGCAGTAAACTTGTAAGTGGCAAAAGAGCACTTCAGCTTAGTGACCTGCAGGGTTTTAACCTAAATCACAACAAATACTGTTGCAGAACTCGTTATGCCAGGAAATACAAAGCAGTAACGGAGAAAATCCATGTGAAATCCTTAGGAAAAGCCATACAAAAGCCAATTGTAACCTGGGCTTCATCCAAAGCGGGGTGGGCAGGTTGAGGAAGGGGATTCTGCCCCTCTGCCTCGCTTAGGTGAGATCCCACCTGCACCCCTCTGGGGTCCCAGCATAGGAAGGATGTGGAGCTGCTGGAGTGAGTCCAGAGGAGGACACGAAGTTGATGAGAGGGATGGAGCACCTCTGCTATGAGGAAAGGTTGAGAGAACTGGGATTGTTCAGCCTAGAAAAGAGAAGGCTTTGGGGTGACCTAATTCCCTTCAGTACCCGAAGGGAACTTACAGGAAAGATGGGGCAAGACTATTGACAAGGGCATGTCGTGACAGGACAAGGGGGAATGGCTTTAAAGTGAAAGAGAGCACATTTGAATTATATATTAGGAAAAAATCTTCACTGTGAGGGCGAGGCCCTGGCACAGGTTCCCCAGAGAAGCTGCAGCTGCCCCATCCCTGGAAGTGTCCAAGACGAGGTTGGATGGGGCTTGGAGCAACCTGGTCTAGTGAAAGGCATCCCTCCTGCCCATGGCAGGGGGGTGGAACAAGATGATCTTTAAGGTCACCTTCTGATCCAATCCATTTTGTGATTCTATGATTTTATGAAAATATGTTTAAGGCTGAGATTTAATGAACAGGGCTAGCAGGCTGGCTGTGGGAGGGGAGAGAGAAGCCACAGCTACAGAACACAGCACAGGATGTTCTTTCTCCTCAGCTGAGGACTCGGCCTTCCTAGGCAGGGCTGCAAGGCCCTGCACCTGCATCAACTCCAAGGCACATCTGATGAAGAGCAGCCTGCTTCCAGCAAAGGAGAGGCAAAACAAGCACAGCAACAGCTGGAACGCTGCTCAGGAGAGCAGGGAATCGATCTACCTGAGCCCAGCCACTCGGGCAATCCCTCATGGTCAGGAGATGTGCCTGGGTGAAACCCAGCCCTGAGGACAGCAGAAGATGATCCCCCTCGGGAAGGAGCTGTTACAGTCATTACCACCAGCGATGCCTTGGGGAGAACACTCCAGGATTCCAGGAGTGTGGGAATGACTGTCTGAAAACGGGCCTGCAAAGGGAAGGAACAAACTGGCAACACTAAACTGATTCAGATCTAAGTTTTACAGAGTTTGTGCCAAACCACTGACAAATCCACCTGCAAAGTAAGAGAGGGATGCTTGCCAGCCACATAGCTGTCACTCTGCAATTTCAGTACTTTCAAAAAAAATTTTTAAAAAATTCCAGAATGGGTCAGGTTGGAAGGGATCACAGTGGGTCATCTGATCCAACCTCCCTGCTCAAGCAGGGTCATCCTACAGCACATTGCACAGGATTGTGTCCTGAATATCTCCAGGGAGGGAGACTCCACAGTCTCTTTGTTGTTAACAAACTGACAAATAGTCACATTTCTCTACACCTTACTGCAAATCTACACTCCCAGTTCAACTGTTCATTCCAGATCTATTTTCAGATATTTATAACATTGAACAAAAATGTTTTTGAAAGCTTAAGTTTGTCAATTCTCCATTTTCAGGAGACTGTATAAATATATTTTTCACAGATAAAAAGCTTTTGAGCATTTTCTAAACTATCAAAAAAATAATTTAGGCACTGATATCTAAAAGGCAGCTTAGAATTTAAGCTTCGTATGGATTTACCCTTGAAAGCCATATGTGCTTCTTACATTATTGTATGGCCCTGCTTCAGAGAAAACACAGCTGGTTCAAAAAGCCTGGCTATAGATTTGAGCTGTTTGCTGTCTCCAGAGAGAGGTAGCTTAGCATGGGCAAATGTCTGGAGAGGAATATATTTTGAAGCGATTTATGGGGAAAAAAACCTAAAAATCACCTTGCAGTCTCTGAGCTGGATGAGCCTGAGTTTCGGGGGTTTTTAAAGTGGCTCGATACAGTTCTGTACTTCTGTTCCTGGCCCCGCCTGCTGCAGGAACGCTTGCCCCAGCTATCAGCAGAGTGAGAGCAGCAGGGGCATGGGTCAGGATGAGGTTCTGCTTCACGTGGCACAAACAGCAAGTCCTGGGTGCAAGCAGCTGGCAATTTACTCAGGACAGATACAAGATGAGAAGGAAACAGGTGGAAAGTGGAAATGGCGTGCCCAAGTTCACAGCAGGTACGAGTCAGAAATAGAAGCCAAGTCTCAGCTTCCACCCAGGACATGCTTCACAACTTCCAAACCGGTTCAGATAATTGATTTTACTAGAACAAATCCGGGTGCTTGGGTGTAAATGCATGCTGCTTCATGAAGACTGGAGGAAAAAAAAATTTTTAAAAAAAAATGCTCTTCAGCTGTGAACCAGCAAAAGCCAAACCCATTGGTGATGCTATTTTAATGCTCACATCTAAATTACAGGCCAAGTTACAAAGATGAAGGCTCCAGATGAAGTCCTAGAGCCTAAGGACAAGTCTTATCAAACCCAACTCTTCCCAAAAGCACAGGGGAAATGTTTTATTTTGTCAAGTCGGAGTTCTAAGGTAACATTACCGTGTCCAACAAAGGCCTGTAATAGACCTTTAGGAAAGTGTATTAAAAATAAAGTAAGAGACTGGTCAATCTTTTCCAGGCACAATGTTCATTTCTGCCCCACCCCTGTTCAGTTTGTGGTTTAAAAATAAAGTTATACAAATAACAAGATGCATTTGTTTTGGTTTTCCAGTACTTTAACTGCTGCATAGCTAAAAAGTGACATGCAATGGGGCAAGAGCCTACTTTGGTCCATTGTATCGGAAAACCAAGCAGTTATGGAAAGTGCTCAAGTACCCAACCCCTGCTGTCTCAGGGGGGATTTGAAAAGCAAGATCTAAATTTAGCAATGGGGTATAAGCCTCTATATGGAACACCAGCTGTTTACAGTCAAGAAACCTTATTAGAAGCTAAGGGACAGAGTTAAGCCAACACCACACACTGCTGGTGGCTACTCTGGCATTTCCAGGCAACAAGGCCCCAGCCCAGAGCAGAACTCACTGCAGTACAAATAACTGGAAAATCTACTTCATTTACCTCTTAGGAAAAAAACTCTCAATCTGTAGACTCAAGCAGGACTTAGAGCTCACTTGTGTATTACAATCAACAAACCTTTCTAGAAAAATACTCTATTATTAGTTATCGTGGAGTCCAAACAGGAATTTACATGCTAAAAAGAAAACTGATCCATTTACAAGGTATGTTAAAGCACACATGGAATTTAAATACTGTTTACACTGAGCTTTCAGGCACTCCTTGAACAGCAACACCTCACAGGCACAAATCTCATTTAAAACAATGCAACTCAAGCTACATTTCACAGAACCATAGAATGGTTTGGGTTGGAAGGGACCTTTAAAGGTCATCTAGTCCAAGCCCTTCCTTATTTGGGTTGTGCAAACCAGGTGACAGCACAGATACTAAAGGCTGAATCTCTCTTCATCCCAACCATACGAAGCTCAAAACTTGTTATTTTCAGGACTTCTTGTAAGATTTCCTATGGACACAAACCCAATAAAAGTGTCTCCTTTTTATCCATATTTACCCCAAACCATAAAAAAAGGAAATTTGGAAGCTGAGGTAGCATCTGAGGCTGCTCATAAAACAAGCCCAGTATAAAAGCAAAGTGAAACAGCAGATTCCTCTCCACAAAGACCTGAGCTGACACCTACATTGCCAGAAGACTGAAATTCTTCCTCTATTGCTCCTTGAATTAGCCACAGAACTTGGAGACGAAGGAAGATACTCCTTTTATTTTCTACAACCTATGTAAGGAAAAAACAAAGCCTTAGAAATCATAGGAGCTCCAACATAAGTGGGGAAAATGGAGGCTTCTGCAGGGGAAACTCAGGGAAGGACCAAGGTATGAAGAGTGATACTTAAAATGCTGTGTCTTTTTTAAACACATGCATCCCAACCCCCCTCTTTATCTTCCATCAGTTACAGACCTTCAGCTTGCTCCTGATAATTCCTTTCAATGTTTTCTACATGTTTAATCTACATTTTTATGACCATCTCCTTTCTCCTTCCTCTGCCAACAAACGCAAGGCCTGAGGAGGACACAACAGGAACAGTTCTGGGGAGCTCCTGACAGTGCAGAGGAGCATAAACCCATCCCCAGAATTCACCCCTGAAGTTATCAGTTACATTAGCAGAAGATGCTCCTTACTGACAAAGAGGTCTTCATGCTATTGAGGGACTGTTCAAAATACCCTACTCCTTTGTTTAAGAGGATTATGCACTCCATGGATTCCTGTTCATCAGTCCCCAGGCTCTTTTCTCTCACCCTTCCCTTGCCAAATTCCCGTTACTTATAGAAACTCCGACCTGTGACCATGAAATAGGAGTTGAGGAATTAAGTAAATGAATCAGGCTGCAGAGGGCAGATGCAGTGCCCACACTACACCCATCACATTAAAACAAATCTAGGACTAGTAGGAAATGACAGCCAGAAAATTTTCCCTTCTTTCAACACATCTTTTTTTCCTAATCAAAAAGTACCTCCTCAGAACAAATCACCTCTTTCTTGTAAGCCAACAAGCTGCTTTTCCCTAGGTATCCTCCACCGAGAATGTGAGCACGTAAAGGTTTGTGAACTTCCCTCCCTCCACACTGCTGACACAAAAACAATTAAGGAATTCTTCAGTTTGGATTGTTATTTCTGCAGCAATCCTTTGCCAGGGTTACTCACATAATTACTGTAATCTTTTAATCTAAGAGCTCTCCAAAGCCTTCTAACACATCCAGAACATGGAATCCCTAATCACGAGTCTCCAGTCAGTTCAGATGCCTACACAAACACCTCAAGGTGAGGTATGGACAAGCACAGGTCTTTCCTGACTCCGTCCACACACCAGCAGTGCTCTGAGCTGACCTTTGAGCAGCACTTACCATTCACTGACATATTTCATACTCCATTTCCCCAGCTTCCTGATCTCAACCTTAGGGATACACACCCTGCACGGTTCCTTCAGCAATGCACCAACAATAACAGTTTGCATCTCTTTTGCAACAGAACACACTGGAAACCCATGATTTCAAATCACTAAGAGAAGCAGATGTTAATTGTTAGTGAAAATGTACGTACAAAGTCCAAATTTAAGGTTTCAGCAGTCTTTGAAAGGTAAAGAGTATCAAACCAAAGATTTCCAATGAAGGACTATTTCATCTTGCAGGAGTTTCTGTAAAGGACTTCATGAACAGCTGTAAAGGCACATCTTGAGCCACTTAGATCTCTTCCTCCCCTCTACCACTCAAAATAATTTTAAGAACTGTTCCCTGAATCTCTTGCTGCTATTTGTAAAGAGAACAATGCAGAGTTTTAACACGTAAAACTGCACCCAAGAGTAGCTTTGCTGGGAGTATAAATTAAACTAAATTGGAAGGTGCTACATTCCCATCTGTTCCCCTCCATCAGAACCAATTCTCATTCGGCCCAGGGGAGCCAATTCAAAAAGCTGAAGTGGCAGAAATTAACAGCATAAATAGTTTTCTGGTCCTGCTCATGGAGAACAAGAGGCAGGAATGGATACCCACCTGGACAGTAGGTGTGACAGAAACTACTCAGACCAGCTCATGGATGAGAGATCATGTTACCAGATCTGCAAGTCACCATCCCACTGAGACAAAAACACTTAAGTGTGCAGTGAAATGAGGTAGGTTTAAGCTTGTTCATTCATTTTCAGCCACAAGAACCAAATTAATGCACAAATTCCTCTGTTTAGATTCCAAGAAACTGCTCTTGTGCCCGAGCACAGATACACTGATCTCACACAACCACAGAATCATTTGGGTTGGAAAGGACATTAAAAATCTTCCTGTTCCAACCCCCTGCCGTGGGCAGGGACACCTTCCGCAAGACCAGGTTGCTCCAAGCCTGGAACATCAACTTGGCCTTAAACACTTCCAGAGATTGGGCAGCCACAGCTTCTCTGGGAAACCCGTTCCAGTTTCCTCACAGTAAAGAATTTCTTCTTAATATCCAATCTAAACTTACTCTCTTTCACTTCGAAGCCACTACCCTTGTGATAGAACAAGTCTCCTCTTCAAGAGGATGCAGCATTAAACTGCACCAAAATAAACCACACTGGAAAGAAAAAAAAAAAGGGGGCAGGGGGTAGCACTTTATTTTTTATTGCGATGTTCAGAACAACACATATTAACTGCTTTGAGCTGAAGTACTAGTCTCGGACTGCTCGTGTTCTCCACAAAGGGAGGCCTGTAACCTTACTTTTGGTAACAAAAAGAACTTTACCACGCTGTGCTGAAACCACAGGGTAATTCAGGGGCCTCCAGAGGCCTCCAGCCCTCGCAGTGACCAGCCCCAACTCTACGGGCTCACTCCGGCCCTTGCCCTTTGGAGCCTTTCCGGGGCTACAACGCCGAGAACAACCTTTCCGTGTCTCCACAACTGCGGCCGCCCACCCTCCACGGGAAAACTTCCCATTTCATTTACAAACCCCTCCCTCGGAGCCAGGCGTGCCCCTGCCCCGAGCGAGGCGACTCCTCACGCTCCGAACGCCCAGCGAGGGCCCGGAGCAGCGCCGGGAGCAGCGCCGGGACCCCCGGGCACACCCCGTGTCCCGCCGCGGTGCCCGC
>VZTD01002922.1:0-19501 GCA_013397725.1 Rhagologus leucostigma
AGCTTTTTCAGCATCCATAGGTACAGTCAAAAAATGGGTGTTGATGGGGTTGGGAACAGAATGGAGTACAAGAGGAATATTGGGTTTCTGGGGGTAAAGTATTTTCTGGGATGATTTCAGAGTTCCTGTTGCCCTCTCTGACAAAAACTAATCCAGGCTAAGAAAATTCAGAGAAGGAGAAAGGGTGGTGAGGGCCTGGCACAAGCTGCCCAGAGAAGCTGTGGCTGCCGCATCCATGGAAGTGTCCAAGGCTGGGCTGGACAGGGCTTGGAGCAACCTGGGATAGTGGAAAGTGTCCCTGCCCCTGGCAGGGGATTGGAACTGGATGATCTCTAAGGTCTCTTCCAACCTAAACCATTCTATGATTCTAAGAAAAAAAGCAGAATAAAAATTTTTGAAGAGCATTTTTTTTGGGGGGTGGGGCACGGGGGGGAAGATCAGTTTTAGAAAGCTGATTAAAAAGGAAGGTGTTAAAAATAGTTAAATTAATGAAAGGCTGACCCAGCATTTCTATGGTTTTTAGTGTATAGCTGAAGAACTTAACTGAAAGGTGAAAAACATGGAGTGGGAAACAGATTTCCATAATGCCCAATGGGTCCCTGGAATTAATTTCTGCTGTGTGCTACTGAGACCAAGGAAGAGCCTCCATTCAGGGAAAGATGGGGCAACATTGCAAGAGTCTCAGTTATATCTAAAGGTGGGAAAAAAAACACTTTAGGTTTCTCTGGCCATAGTTAATATTGTTTGGTGCAGTTCATAAGAAAATTATTCCAGTGGGCAGCTGATGCTACCTTTTCCCTCTACAGGCTTGTGTAATTTTTTCCCCTCAAACAGCTGTTAGCAGCCACTTTTCAAAGTTCAAGGCTAAGATAATGATTGAGGAAAGTATGGCATATATCCCTCTAGTGAACAGCTTTTGAAAGCTTATTAAATAGTGCATTTGGGGAGAGATTGCTAATAAATCATCTATTTGTTTTCTATTATCTTAACGGGATAATCAATTTCCTGACATTATTTCTTTTTAGTTAAAGCAGCATTGGGCAGTTTTAATTTCAAGTGAGATGCCAGTGTGATCTTATTACTGAATTTTAAGAGGCCGGAATTTGGCTAAAACTTTGAAGGCTGTTTCTGCCTCAGCAGCCAGACTGAAAATTAAAATGTTGTAGTTAGATAGAACTGCCTCCCAGATTCAAGTGCATTTGTCATGAGGGCTTAAGAAGGGGGGATGCCAACAGAATAAAATGCAGGAGTCAGGACTGTAATTCAATAATTCTGCCTGTGCAGACTCCCTAAATTACAGTGCATACAGTAATGTGAAAAATAATCAGTAATACTTCCTCCTAACCTTTTGAAAATTGTTGGAAATTTCAAAGAATTACTTTAAAAATCAAACCTTTATAGCATGCAGCTGCCTGCGGTCTGTAGGTGACAGTGGAAAAAGATAATCTTCACCCAAACTCAGTACAAGTAGAACAATGTGACATTTTGGAAAGGAGATTGGGCACAAAAAAAAAAGTTTTATTCCCTCTAGGACTGTGCATGGGCTGGGTGAGTGGTGGGGGAGAACAAGAGTCAAATCTACCAGGGGAAGGAGGTGCCATCCTCCGTTGTTGGATCGGGAAGCAGGTCTGATGCAGTGTGGTGATGTCCCAGTACGGGGACATGTGGAAGAGCTGGTGTTTCTTATTTTGGGGCAGTTTGGGAAGTGAGTCAGCTGACATTCATGAGGACCTGCAAGACTGGAAGCCAATTTTAATTAAGATAATTGTGAGGTGAGTGTGCACAAAACATCTGGTGCTGATACAGCCCAGCCTGAACCCTTGATTATGTTGGTCCCACATTCAAGCTCAGAGGCATCTAAATCTTGGAATGCTGCAGGACATGGCACAGAGGTGTAATATGGGATCTTGTGCTTACAGCCTGGGCTGGACACAGCACAGCCAACTCCAGCACAACTGGTGCCAGGCTTGGACTAGGAAATCTTGCTGGACCCAGACTGACTCAAATTTATAGCTTGGGTTAACCAGCGCAGTGGTACAAATTTGCCCAGTTCATGGATTCCATGCTTAGAGGTCGTCTGCCTTCCTCACCCTCTTTTCTTGTCCCTAGTTCCTCAGAGCACTCCGTGTTCCTTCCTCCCTGCTTTAGTTTTTCCTGCCTTCTGTTTTTTTCACAGCTCCCTGGAGCACAGCACCACAGCATACACTGAGCTGTGAAACAGAGGAAATGCAGTGCTTCAAAACGAGGTGAGGTGGGGAATAAATCCTACAAGTCAGCTCAGCTGTGGAACTTTCCGACAGCTAATGCCTCTGGCTTAGCTCAGGGAAGCTGGAGACCAAATTCCGTTACCTCTTCCTGGGAAACCTCTCCTGCTTCCTAGACCAGTACCTTCCCTTCCAAGGCATAAGGTATTTTGGCATGAGATGTCCTTGCTCTCTGCTGCTGACACATTTGGGGTGTGGTTGCATCTCAGTGTTCATGGAGCATGGACAGGAACTTGGATCTGGTCACCTCAAAGTTTACCTGAAATATTGGTAAATAGTTGAATGTGCTGCTTGAGGTGGAAATGCTCCAACAGGAGGGAAGGAAAGCAGGTTACACCCAGGATATTTTGCTGCCCATTTGGTAGGATGCTTACCTGAGAACTGGAATATATTGTTATACATTCAGTCCTTGATAGGGGTTTTTCAGTTTCACCATCAAACCCCTCATATCCCTAAGCTGTAAAAAACCCCATTTCTGCACACATGGACTGGATATTTTAAAAAAAAATTCTTAATAGAAGGTGTTAATCCACAAAGAGAATTGAGTATTGAACTATATGATTCTCATCTAATATAGATAATTTGAACTTTAATTTCAACAAGAGGCTCTCGAACACTTGCCATACACACTCATGGGATGTGGAGAATTAAGGACCAATATACCTAGTATGATTTTTAATTGAACATTTTATTTTCTTGAAGTACTAATGGCGAAGTAAAGGTTATTCTGTTTTCTTGTGTGCTTAACAGATCCAAACTCATACTGCAGCCAAATTACAGATTTTTATTTAAGAATTTCAAATCCACTCCAGAGAGGCAATCGAAAGGCCTTGATGGCCTACATGTTGTTGAGACAGAAATCTAAGCCAAAATACATCTGAATGAATCTGTAAATGTAGGAAAACCCTACAGATGTGTGAAAGGAATGTTTGAAAATCCAGAGTTCCCAAATATTATTTCAAAATCCACTTGGGCCAATAAAGAGGAGGAAGGAAAATTAACAGGAATCAGGGAGTCTCTATTCTTGATGCTCTCATAACAGTCTATGATTGCTAAAAAACATTGAGAAAATGCCTTTCTACAACATTAATAATATTTTTTCTATTTATATGGAATTTAAATATGTCATATGACGTATGATACCTAGTCTCCAAACTTAAAAGCTGAATTGCATGTTGGCTTGTTTGGGAGATTTGTTTTGAGGCTGCCTGTGTAAGTACAGCCAAGCACATGCTTCAGTGACTCACCGGTTTGCATGTGAAAGCAAAGGTAGAACAAACCAGGGAAGGGATGCACACATTTTTCCTCTTTTGATGTTATTACAGGAATCTCTGGTTAGGCTTTGAGACCCTCGGGTAGTCTGCACAGAATCAGGACACCAGGGACTGCTCACTGTGGGGGAGTTAGGGGTAAGGCACAAGAAGAGGAATTTGTCTGTCTGAACGTGGATGTCCATCTGGGTACCTGTATCCTGCTTATGTCAGCGTTCTGTGGCAAATCTGCCTTACTGTAAACCACAGACTCACAGAATGGTTTGGGGTGGAGGGGATCTTAAAGATCATCTCGTTCCAAACCCCTGCCATGGTCAGGGACACCTTCCACTATCCCAGGTTGCTCAGGGCCCCATCCAGCCTTGCCTTGAACATGCCCAGGGATGGGGCAGCCACAGCTTCTCTGGGCAACCTCTTCCAGTGCCTCACCACCCTCACAGTAAAGAACCCTCCTAATATCTGATCTAAACCTGCTCTCTGACAGTTTGAAGCCATTCCCCCTTGTCCTGTCACTTCCTACCCTTGTAAATAGTCTCTCTCAAACTTTTCCATGGGCCTCCTTCAGGTACTGGAAGGCCACAATTAGGTCACCCCAAAGCCTTTTTTTTTCCAAGCTGAACAATCCCAATTTTCTTGGCCTTTTGAGCCCCACAAGGCAGAGACTGCAGGAGTAGCAGCTCCGCCAGGGAAGGCCTGGAGGTTTTGGTGAACCTCAGATTGAATTTGAAGGAACCCTGCAGTCGCTGCACATGACAGAAAACACAGGCTGAGGTGCCTTAGGAGCAGTGTGGTCAGCAATTACGGAAATTCGTTATCTGCCTGTCTGTACGCAGCCCTGGTGGGACCTCACCTGGAATACCATGACTGCTTTTGGGCCCCCCAGTTCAAGAAGGGTGTTGACAAAGAAAGGGTCCAGAGAAAAACACCTAAACTGATGAGGGGGTTTAAATCATCAGGGCTACAAGGGGAGCTGAGGTTGTTCAGCCTGGGGAAGCAAAGGCTGAGGGTGAATCTAAGGCAGCTACAGCCACCTGAAGGGGAGTCTCAAAAAAGTGATGGAGCCAAACCCTTCCCAACAAGGGGCAGCAGCCACAAGACTTGTGGCTTGGGAAGGCCGCACTGGACATTAGGAAAAGATCTTCCAGCAGGAGGGTGGTGCAGCAGCAGGACAGGTCACCCAGGGTGGCTGTGGGTGCTCCCTCCTCAGGAACTTGCAGGATTTGGCAGAACAAAGCTGACCTGACAGCACTGGTTGGTGCCCAACCACCCTGCTGTGAGCAGAAAACTCCAGTGCTCCCCTCCACTGTGAACATCAGGTGTTACTATCCCACCCAGCTCCTCCATCCTTCTCCTGGGTTTAGTCTTGTGCTCCTCCACATCTTAACATGCAACAGAAATGCTTTCTGTGGCTGCTCTCTTCTTGCAGTTCACACTGAGCAGGAAAAACAGATGCTGAGGGGGTGTGGCACTGCAATTATTTCCAGGTTTTCACTTAAAAAAAAGAAAAAAAGCAAATTTATTTATTATATCAGGATTGGAAAGGCTAGAAACCTACTATTTTTTTTTGGTGAGATTAGATTTGCTTCTGTAAAATTAAGATCCTGTGGTAGCTGACACACAGGAATTTGTGTGTATGTGTGGTTTGCTTGGAGCTGCTGCAGCAAATTCTTAAATATGGAACAGCAGGAAAAATGCATTTCTTTCTTTTTTTTCAATAGGCACTCCTACACTAATTTAAAAATAGTAAACTGGGGCAAGGTAAGTATCACAGAGCCTGATGTGAAGAAAATACATCGATAGAAAATAAGGAATAGAATATGTGATGAAGATTGACACTGCAAGTAAAACGAGAAGAGGAAAAAAAATAACACAGAATAACAGAAGATGCAAAGTGATTAGGGAGCACCAAGAGAGATGGGAATGGAAAGTTGGTGACAGATGAGGCTGATAAGGCAAAGGGCCTAAAGGAATTCCTCGCCCCAGTAATCACAAAGGCAGCAGAAGGCAATATCCCAGGAACTGGGATTTGTTTTCCTCAGGGAAGGAAGGAAAATGTCAAAAGGTTTTACTCTCGCACTGGAATGGATAATAAGGCAATTAGTACTATTAAAAAGTTCTCAGAGCACCCAGACTGGAGTAATAAATCACATCCTAGGATTGTAAAGGGAGTGGGAGATGTTGGAAAGCTTTTGTGGGACAGTTGTGATAACTTACTGGAGGAGGAATTACTGAGGACTGGTGAGTGTTTAATGAAGTTTGGGCATTTACAGATCTCTAAGCTTGACTGCACTTGACCTCAGGAGAAACTAGATACTGGTGAGTCACGGCTGTGTAGATTTGTAAGTGGCAACATGAACATATTGTTAAAAATACATCATTTTAACATACATGCCACGGGAGAAGTATATAATACAAATGATTTGGAGTCTGCTGCACAAAAGATTTATGCAAATAATCTCTATTAATAGGATTTCTCAGTGCAAATCCTTTCTTGTCAATAGGAGAAGAGGAATGGTATGCTTATGATTTACTTTTCCAAAGGGTTTCTGACATTTCTACAATTTCAAATGGTGTTTTTCCCTACACTAATATATATTAGAGAGGAAGTAACTGGTAACCTTTTGCAAAGCTCTGTAAATATGTGAACTACGCAGTTTCTCATCCACAGGTTGAATAAGAAGGGAGAGGAATACAAATTATTCATATGCTATATCTACACACACCTCCTCTTGGTCTCCACACCTTTGTATTGCTCGATGCATTTCAGAAAGAAACATGATTCCTTTATAATATAGTTTAACTGCTGGCAATAAAATTAAAATGAAATAAAAATACCAGGCGAACTTCTGTGCTTGGTATCGCGGGCTGGTTGAAACCTGTGTTGCCCAGAGGAGCGAGATCTTGTTATCCCTACCCATCCCAGGGACTGGAGCTGTGGGGGCTGCCCATGGTGGGGGTGACAGGGTATGGACTGACAGCCCAGACTCATCCTACTCCCAGCCTGGAGCGGCCTGAGATGAAAAAGGACTGAAGGAATGAGACCAGGCAGAGGGAAGGTCACAAGCTGCAGAGGGTGTTTCACTTACCTTCTCCTACAGCTGCATTTAGTTCCTTCCTTGGGGAGCACCACAGGGACCTCTGCTCAAGGAGAAAAAAAAAGGAAATAAGGAAATGGGATGGAAAAATCTCGACCTTTTGAGGGGAGCAGCCTCTGCAGAAAGCGTTTGGGTAAACCAGTCTATCTGCAGCTGGCAGGAGGAATCAGCTGCCAGAAGACGCCAAAGAAAGGGTGGAGAAGATGCTTCCCAGAGTGCTTCCACAGTGCCCAGCACCAGCAGCACACCTCTGACTGGGCTGGCAGAAGGAAACCAGTGAGGCAGGAGCTGTGGGAGCAACAGCCTGTGTGGAATAATCACCACTGGGAAAATGAGAGGAGCGTTCAGGGACACGAAGGTCTTCCCCATCTACAGCGGCCACCCTGCCCAGTGCACTGACACAGCACCTGCCTGAGGGGCTTCTCTCCAGGGCTTATGCAGGCCCAAATCCCAGATATGACCATCCCTGCAGGGTGGCCAACAGACCCTCACGGATCCTGCAGTCCTCGTGTGGTTCCCAAGGCTGGGGGACCTGACAGGACCAAAGTGCAGCTGCACTGCAGAGGCCACAGAGCTGCCAAGGCCAGCCTTGACAGGACACCCAGAGCTGGGTCCTGTCCTGCTCCCATCTGAGGAGGAGCTCCCCTCCTCCCCAGGTCCCCATGGACACCAGCTCATCCTCCAACATGGCCTCTGCTCTGCTTGGCGCCTGCTGTGCCCGTTTGGATGTCCAAGCTCATCTTTGGTTGAATTTCAGGCAAAATAAAGGCATAGCTGAGTGCAGCTGGAATCAGCCTGCTGAGGGTCGGAAAATCTGGTAGGGAGCCAGTGAGCGGCTGTGCGTGCCCACGTGTGTGCCCAAGGAGGCACCATCCCCTGGGGTTTGTGCACTGTGACCCACCTGAGTCCTTGCTTCACCTCGAGCTGTCAAAGTTAATTCCTGCTTTTCCACGCCAGGGAACATGGACAGGACACAGCCATACCCCTGGTGCTTTGCAGCAGCTTCTCTCCGTGTGTGGGACAGAACCCCTGAGGCTGGCAGGGACATCAGGAGCTCGAAGCAGCTCATGCACCTTTATCTCAAGGGACAAAAGGCGTGCCAAAAAAGCTGGTTACACCTGTGCAGTAGGAGGTGACACCAAAAACATGACCTGATCATTGCTAAACTCTGACCAGTCCCCAAACAGCCTCGCCTTTTTTGTTGTTGTTGTTATTTTAAAGGATTCAATATGTTTCCCTGCAGGTGTTTTCCCTCTTGAGTTCTTGAGCTCTACCACAAGCCTGTCTCAGCTTTCCCACCTCTGACTGTAATTGTACCTCTCTAACCTGTGCAGTGACTTTCTGGGGGCCTTGTCAGGGCCGGACTCGAGGTTACACAGCTGTGCTTTGCCAGAGCTGGGCCTTGTATCCTTGGCATACAGGCAGCTGAACTCCTTAGGGAGAGAGGCTACAGAGACAGGGAGAAGAGCACTGCACTGCCTGTGTTATGATGTGGGTGTTTTGGGAAAGACAACCAATCCTATAAAACCATGCTTTGCTCCTCAGGTCACACAGATGGGCATTGCTCCAGTTCCTATTGACTTGAGGGTGACAAGGCAGTGCCCACAGCTGTCACCCATCATTTTTGCTGCTCCCAAGGAGCTATATGACATGGAAAATTAGAGTTTGCTGAGTAAAATTTGAGCACAAGTATTTCTTCAAACTGCTAAAATGGGTCCCATTCCTGTGCAACATGTATTATTCTCAGTTTTGGGGTTGGGTTTCTTCCAGCCTGCTCAGCACTGGGAGACACACAGAGTCTTGTTTTCTCCTTGCTTATTCCTTGATCCCCTTCAAGACAATGAGCAGTGATGGACTTGATCTCCCCAGATCCGTTATCTAAATCGGAGTGGTGGTGTGAGGTATCCACAGGCATTGCATGGATTTTCAAAGGCCGTCAGCACTTCTCATGGACAAGCAGCAGTGCTGACTGATCCCGGATTTCAGAGAGGGCTCCTGTTCCTTGAAAAACAGGCTCCATTTTTCACAGAAGGCAAATTGAGTTTTGTGCAAGTTTCTTTCTGAAGAGAAGACACACCCAGAGCCAAACACACACAGGTAAAGTGGCAACATCAGTCCCACCCCAATGGGAAAACGCTCCTGAGTGACTTCCAGACAGAGTGTATTTTGGTTTTGTTGATTATCTGCACCGCTTTTCCTAATCTCCAGCATTGTAAGAAGTTGGAAGTCTATTGTGTTATTACCCAGATTACCTAATGTAGCTTTCCCTGGCTCAGCAATCAGTGACTTAGGCCACTGCAAGTTCAATAAGGGATCAGAGGCACCAGTCAAAGTCTCCAAACATTTTTGTCGGAACAAAATTGCAAACCTCTATCTCACTAAAAGAATTTACAGATTGCACACAACACTGATAAATAAGAGTATCAGTTTAATGTCTGACAGGTCACCTCCCAAAGGAATAAAACTTGTGTTTGCAGAGGGATAAAGATGGTTTTCAAATGGTTATGCCTGTCTCTTTCTTTTATGAAAGCTTCCTATTTTGTGGTCAAGTGGTACAAGAGCAAAATAATTTGGAAGAGTTATTTTAAGGCCAAAATCAGGTTCTCAGAAAATCTGTCTCCCAGTAGGTACAAGGTTGTTATAAAGAGGATTATCATCAACTGCTCATCATGTCCATCAGAACAAGGACAAGAACAAATCAGCTTTGAAGTAAAGAAGATTTAGGATAGGGAATACAGAAAACTTCCTAATGATGGGAATCATGCAGCAGTGGAAGACATAACCCAGGAATGCCCCTATATACCCATGACTAAAATCTGTACTGTTGCACAGATAAATTAAATCACAATGACATAAGAACCTTTAATCCTGGCACCTGCTATATTTGTAACGGGAATGTTTTTTCAGTCTTTCTTTTTTATTGATTCTGTATTAATATTAATATGCCCATGAATTGTATAAAACAATGAGTGGCATTTGCAGTATCTCACTGTGATCTAGAAAAGAGATGGGAGAGCAACATTTGAAGGTGACACAAAGTTATCTAGGTTAGGCTGAGCCAACGGAGAGAAAAGAATTCCCAGAAGTTTTGTCCAGTCTGAGCATGAAGGCAGTGGAACAATAAAGCTGTGCTGGTTCTCATCTATGCAAAATCACATCCAGCAGATGGAGTGACCTGAAGTCCTCTGCACAGTGCTTGGTCCTCAATCACAGACAGCAAAGTCAGGGAAAGACTGGGACATTCACCTGGAAGCTCAATGTAAACCAGTGGTCACATCACAAACAAGATGTTGGGGGACATTTGGAGCGGGGTAGAAAACAGGTTCAATATTGTGATGTTTCAGTGCCATGAAGGTTTAATGATTCCCCTGGAATACTGGACCTGGTTCTGGTCAGCCTAATGCTCTGCAGAGACCTGCTCAGAAGAGCTGATTTAGCTTAAGGGGCTTACTCAGATCTCTCTGCAGACAGGAATGAGCTCTGGCTCTCTCCTAGAAGAAATTTCAAGGATCTTATGAGAGGTGACTCTTCCCCAACATCCTTCAGAACAACCAGGTTTTCTTCCTTAAAACAGAGGCAGCCTTTTTCTATCAAGACACAGAAATGGAAGGCATGATTAATGAAAATTGTGAGAGAGGCTGGGAAAAAACAACAAATGAAAACTGAGGAAGGTGATTTACACAGGCAGCAATCAGAACTGTAAGGAAGCTAAGGAAGCCAAGAGCAGGTAGGCCTGGCACTTCTGACTTTTTGACAGTAAGACAGCAAAACCCTCAATGACACTGAGAGGCAGAGGATGAGAAGAGAGGAAGGCTGTTCCACACAATGAGGGGATGAAGCTTCACTGCCTTGACAGCCTTGCAGGATTAAAGGAAATGTCATCCTCTCCTCAGCTGATGGGACAACCAACATCTGTGCTGGAACGGCTGAAACACGAGCAGCCCCAGGGCTTGGGTTGCTGCACTTCAGATTATGACTTCACTTAATGTAGAATCTGGATTCTCTTATTTACTCTTCCTTCACCAACAAGCAGTTTCATCACTGGTTACCCCCTCACATGGCTTCTGTGTTTCTCCCCGGGGGCTCTGGCTCAGCTACCTCCAGAGACAAAATATCCCACCCTCTGGATCATTACCTGTGATCTCCTCAGTCATTTCTGAGTGAGAATACAGCTGCCAGCTGTGCAGAAGGAAAAGGGACCACAGGGACAAGCCTGAATGCACACCTTGGAGCAAACGATGAGACAGATTGCCGTGAGTGAAAGGCCAGCTGTCCCCTCCCTTTTCCGGTGAGGTTTCAGCCAGGCCATTACTGCAGAGACACACCAAAATATCCTGGGTGAGAAACAGTGCACGCACTCATTTACAGCGTCCCACTGACCCTGGGGTGGATTAGCTGTACCTGGCAGAAGTCTCTCTAACCTTTTGTTACAAGCTCTGGAAGATGAGGCTGCTCAGGGGTGTGATGCTCTTCTTCACCCTCCTCACCATTAGAGCATTTTTCTGGTGCAGCTTGATCACTTTTCATCATGTCTCATCCACCACAGCCATTAAATACAGATAAAGAATCACAGTTCCAGACACTACATGCAAGAAAGCCCAAGGTTTAAAGCATCTTCCCCCACATTTGCTACTGTCCTCAAAGCACTGGCCCAGCCATCCAGGATGCAGAACCACATCAAAATGCTGTCAGTGATGGGAAGGTTGTCTCCCTCTTAACTGTAAAGCTTCTGAAATCTTCTCCTTGGCCACACCTTTTCCTGATATTTGACTTAGAAACACAGGCTGCTCACAGCCACTCAACAAACAACCCCACCACCCCGATCCTCCTCTACCTCCTCCGCATCCTCTTTTAAAAAGGTCACAATTGCTCCCAGCTGTGAGAGCACACCCACCACTCACCTCTCTCCCTCCCCAGCTCCCTTCAACTCAGGTGGTCCCTGTATTATACAGCTATTCCAGACCCCACAGTCTTCAGCACAGGCACCTGCATAAGCACTGGCAACAGGAACCAGAGAGGATCTCACATTTTGTCTGTTTGAAAGCTCCATCCAAACCTATTTGTCTGCCCAGTCCCCTCTTGGCCCCCAGCACACACCCACACATACGGGTGATGTGTGGCCCACATTGTTTCTCTTGTACCTACAACACCTGTTTTTCATTGTCATGAAAGGAAATTTGGTGGATTTGCAAAAAGGCAAATCATCTGATTTTTAAACTGCATGGAATTATAAATCACCTGATTGGTTTAGGTTTTTTTATCAGGAATCACAGGGGTGGTGATTGTTTCTAATTTCCTGGCTCCACAATTCCCTGCCTCTGCTTTTAACAGAAGCACTATATTTGTCCCCTTCTAGTCTTCTTTAAAATAGGCACTAAGCTTTCTGAGCTTCTCAGCATCATCTGCCAATTTTCCTACCCATGGAGTAATTCTTCCCTTGTTTTCTCTTTTTGTTACTATAAAAAATAGCCTTAAAATGTTATTAGTATAAGCAAAAAATAGGAAAAGTATTTTATTTTGTGCTTTAGACTTTCTGATTTTGTGTCTGTATGCTCATGCTGAGGCTTTTTTTACATTCATTTTTAGATATTTGACCTAGTTTCTATGTTCTGTACTCTCCATTCTTGCGCTTGAGATCATAGAAGAGCTTGTGATTTCGTAGATATCTCCTACGGCATTTTCTAACCTTTCTACACACTGGGATATTTTGTGATTCTTCTGCTACAGTCTTTTGTTTATTTATTTTTTTTTATTTTTAATGAACCACCAACTCATCCTGGAACTCTTTTCTTCCATGGATTTGATTCCCAAAGGAATTTATCCTCTATATTAAGTCTGCTGCCTTCAAGTCCTTTGCATTGAGGTTGATGTTGTCCTCCCTGGATTCCCTGAGGCTTACAAACCCTGTAACTCTCTCACCAGCATTGTCCTCTGTTGCGGTGTGCCATGGCTGGTGCCACGGCCGGCAAGACCAAGTGGACCAGCAGGTGCAGTGGTTTGATGCCCACACAGCCCAAGAACCCTAAGATTAGGATGTGTACCCAGAGGGCTGTGCAGGGTATGCACATCACACCCCCGTAACTGGCCACTGCCATCTCCTCCCCTTTTCCCCTCTATTTGGTTTCCCCTCTAGAAAGTTCTCTGTAATTCGGTCCCTCATTGGCCCATGTTAATTCTCCCCACTTACCCCTGTCCCTTTGTCAAGCGCCCCTTTTCTCGCCTTTGTAACGCCCCCTTGCCGTTGTATCATTGGTTATTATGTGATTTCCCCTCCCTTTCCGTAGGGGTATAAAACCTCATGTCACTGCCCTTTTTTCGCTCTTCGTGCCCTCTTCGTGCCCTCTTCATTGATTTTCTTCAGTTCTGGTGGCCCTCACACTCAATAAACCCTCTCCTTTCCTACGAAGAGCCCTCTCCGCCTCGTTCCTGCCTCCTCCGCGCACTCTTTACACCGGTGGGCAAGGCAAACCCGAGCTGGAGCTTCACCTGCCCTCCTGCGCCGCGACAGGAGGAGCCTCCGTCTCCCCCTCCGGTGTGGGTGTATGCCCGGTGCTGGTGGTCCCCGCTAGCCAGCAGACAGCACCGTGGCAGTCCTCCACTTGCACGTTCCCGAGTTGTTCCTCTCCCATGACAGGAACTCCAGGACTCTGGGATCCCCGCCTGGGAAGCTGCTTTCTGTACTGCTGCCTGGCAAAATGCTGGTGACACTCTCCAAGGGCTGTGCCCTACTTTTTCATGTCCCTCAGAACTATGAGGGTGGTAAAAGACCCCCTCAAACCAATTAGCTCCATTCCTTTGTTAAGGTTTTTTTTAAAATGACTCTGCTATCTGCTCAAGAGTGTCTCCTCTCTCTGAGTTTTTTAGGTAGGGGGAAGAGGCAGAATGTAATGGATGTGATTTTTTACCGCATCATTTCCTGCTACCGTTCAGAGATAAGGTTTGTCGCGCTCCACACTCTTTGTCTGAGAAGAGATGTGTGTATCTGCTTTTCCCTCGCCAGTTCCTATTTCTCCAGTTCAGATCACTGCTCTCCATTTCTCCCTGCTGCCCACAGCCTATGCAGGCCCTGCAGAGTGCCCTGGTGGGAGGGGAGGGCAGAGCCCTGGCAGTGGCTGACCCTTCCCTGCTTGTGAGACACCCGAGTTGCATAGAGCAGTAAGTGCCTCTTTGCAGGCAATTCCTCTTAGGGCGATTACTTCACCTTTCCAAAAAGTCACATAAATTAGGCAGTAAAATTTTGCCCGAACCAGCAGCCACGACTTGACTATCAGGACCACTTTATTTCCCATTTCTTTAATAGGCAGCTTTTCATCTTGAACACAGACCGCTTAAACTTTGGCGCTGAGATCACGCTGGATCACTCAGATTAGTCTGATTCGATCTTGTCATCTTCACTATGAACTGTCCTTACAATTTGAAACAGAAACATCACAGCTACATTAAATACCAATAAAATTATGTGCAAATACAAAGATTAACTCATTCTAACTTGATTTTTCACAGCATGATCCTATCCTCCTCATCCACATAAAAATTATTCAGCCGCAAAAGGCCCTTGAGCATAGCATGACATTTACAGCATCTCTGAGTGTTTCTTGTTTGTTTCTCATAAATTTCCTTTGGTAATAACTTAGTCACTCAGCAACACTCTACAGCACACACATACATTACATGATTATCTCATATTTTATACAACACACGTTAAAGTAATTAGTTTTCCCTGGCAAATGTCATACCAGTTAGTTCATCGTTAGGAGCCAAATATTTGTGCAACCATTTGTTACAAATATATGCACAACCACACAACACTTCAGCTCCCTGGTATTTATTAAGTGTAATTTAAAGGGACGCTGTCGAGGTTGTTACAGTCTCAACTTTCACAGTAGTTTTTGTTTCAGTTGAAATTCCCTTAAATATTGAACCTCAACTCATTTATTTATTTGTGAACTAACCTTGCTACAGCATTTAGCCCACAAAAATAAATATGGCCTTGCTGTGGTGTGGAACGTGCTGGTGACCAGCGAATGTCTGGCATGGCAGAAGGGTTTCTTCTCCCATTTAAACCTTATTTATCCTTTCATTGACAAGATCTGGAGTTTGCCCCATCTTTAAGGTAGAAATATAGCAAAATAGGTACCTCGTTCATCAAAAGAACTGATTTTAATCACAAGCTCAAAATGAACTCCAGGTGAAGAGATTTCTTTCTGTGCTATCACAGGTTGCCTCCAAACAAAGAGACAAAACCCCACCAGGACAGCAGCTTGGATTTCAATGGATGGAAGGCAAGTTAGCCATGAAGCATGAGGATCAGTTGCCTTGAAAAATACATTTTAAGGGCATGAAACCAGCTCTGATAGATAGTGAAGTCTGCTTCTCCCATCCCTTAAATTAGGTCTTACCCATACTCCTCACACAGTGATACAAAAGCAAAGCCCTTCAAAGTGCATTTAGAGAGAGGAAGAGCAGCAGTGGAGCCGTGCAGAGAGAAATTGTGCTCAGAGACTCGGCAGGCTGAGCCAGCTAGACGTCTCCATTCAAGCTAACAGCCCAATAAATCCTATTCCCTGCAGATCACTTATTCTTCAGCACGTTCAATCAACAGGTTTGGAAAGGAGGACCCGACACTTTTCTCACTTATTTTGGCCTTCTACGAGAAAAGCAGCAGTGAAGAAAAGAAGCAGAACAAGTGGGAATGAGAAGGGGCAGGAGGAAGCACAAACGTAAGAAAGCAGAAAGTCAGGGGAAAGAAATATTTAGAAGACATAGCAGAGGAAAGCAGAGATGAGAGTGACTGGAACAGCGCAGCACATTGGTGAGAGAGAGTTCTTTTAGGTTATTGTGCATTTCTACCTTTTACTGAAGGGAGATGCACTCAGACTGGAACAAGCAGAGAGAAAAGCAGAGCTGGGACTTCAGGAGAAACATGAACAGGCAGAGTGCCAAAAAGTCTGGTTCACTAAACTTGGCCGAAAGCTGAAGGGAGATGTGATTGCTGTCTGCCATTATGTAAGGAGAAAGCATTGGATGGCAAAAAAAAGATACATTATTCAAAGGACAGTGCCAAAACAAGGATCAAAAGGATCTGTTTCCCAAGAATGCCCTTAGGCTGGAAGTTAGAATAAAGGCCTAATCAGCAAAGGAATTAGGTTTGGGGTAAACCTCAAATCCTAAACTATTCATAATTGACCAATTTCAGCTGGTTTTGAGAAGCTGGTATTGACCAAGACTTTTGATCCATACAGATGACCCAGCTATCATTAAGACAGAGCTTGATTAAGAAACAATTTCTGGTGTAGTGCCTGCAATTGCCAATGTCTTGGTCTCTGTGACAGAGGGGATTACCGTCACTCCTGTTCTGCTGTTATCCTGGAAGGCTTCACCAGTTTTGAGACCACTGCTCGGAAACCCAAAATGCACTTGCTGCTTTGATAACTTACTCTGCCTTAATTTTTTTCCTATGGACAATGAGATATCGTATTTGAAGCAGAATGGATGAATTCTCAAAGCAGCTTTGATCTGTCCTAGATCCTCAAAGCAGCCTGCAAGAATAGCTTGAAAGCTTTTTATTTAAAATAAGTGGCATTTCCTCCCCTCTCATTTTGATTGAAATAGATGCTGAATGCAGGGCAAATTGTACTGTAAGCTTGATCGTGAAAGCAAGTATAATTCTAAACTGGCCTTGATCAATAGCAGTTTCTGGTAATTGACTGTAATCTATCTATCTATTTATTGCCATGGGAAGTTTAAACGTTGTTGGTGGGGGTTTTTTTGTTGTTGTTTTATCCATCAGCTGCAAAGATGAAGCTTGAAAATGTGGGATGGGAGAAGATGGAGGAATTGATCAGTCGTGCAGGCTCAGCTGATGGCGTATGCTCAAGGCAACTTACAAGACTTGGGGAAACACTGACAAAATTTTCCTAGGCAGAAGGGAGCAGACTGGTAGGTCTGGCTGAACAGAGCCAGGACTGGGGTTTCTTAGGGGCTTGTAGTGCCTCTTTGGCTGGATGAAAGAGCTTTGATAACGGGCATGGAGTCAGGCTACTGGCAAGTTCCACCCCTGGTGGAAAGGAGGAAAGGTGTATTGACACTTCTGCTGAGCCAAACCCCTCATTTTTGTCAGAAAGGCAGTGCGAGAGGAAAGCCAGGAAATGTTTGTGACCTGCACGAGTTCAGTCCCAAACAGGTCAGGAGTGAAGGAAGGAGAATAAGTACAGTCAGGAGGGTAATAGCTGCCTCCCTCCTTTATTGTGCCCATGAGTGCAGCTCCCCATTCATTCTGCAGCGTCTGACAGGGGTCTGGGAGCTGCACTTGAGTGACAGCAGCATTTCCCTGACTTTCATGGGACCGTCTGGGGGTGGTTGCCCTGTCGGGCTGTGAGAGTCACTGTGCCTCCCTGCCTCGGGGGCTTTGTGTTCACAAGTCTTTACCCTAAAAGTGATGTTATCTGGAAGGGAGGAAGGCGTGCTTGGCTCTTGCAGAGGTGACACACAGCTGGGAGGCCTCAGCTGCACTTTGGTGTGTGGTTACGTTGCTGCCAAGCTCCCCGTTCATACTTCATTCCCATCAGTGTTAGGTGTGTTACTTACAGGTTTTTCCAACTCTTCCCAGCAACTGCTGCACGCTGTATTAAATGCATGTCTATAGCTTAATTGAGAAAAAAAATCTGCATTCCGCTCTGAATTAAATTAGAGGCTTTTCTGTCAGGTTCATTTTACCAGTGTGCCTGCATCTTAAATCAGCCCACGTAAGGAGGGTGAAGAGGAGCTGAACAGCTACTTCCTGCTGTGGATCTCACTGAATATATGCAGCAGGGGCAACTCAGAGTATCTACCAGGCCCAGAATATTTCTCTTTTCATGTACTTTCAGAGGTGTGGGGGACATAGGAAAGCAGCCCCTCATAGCCTCCTTGACTTCCATGACACGGAAGTCAGGCTGATTGCAAATATCCCCTGAGAAGCTCACACCTTATGTAAAAGAGCTGGGTATCAGATGAGTAGGAACTTCAAAACACTTCAAACAGGCACAGCAAAGTGAAGCTTGCCCACCAAGCTTGTTCTGTGAGACAGAGCACTTCTTCCATCGAGTTTCCAGAGGCTGAGGAGTTTGTGAGATGAGGTGATGGGGTGGGGACACAAGGACAGGAAAACCAGCCTGTTGCAGGGCCCCTCACACACGGGCTGTGCCAGGGAGGGGGCACCTTTGGGGATACTGTGCCTCCATCTCTCATCCCTGCCCAATGACACTGCCCCAAAGGGCATGGCACATCTCATTGAGGGGGCTCATGTGCAAATGGGCCTTGGTAGAACAGGCTGAATTGGAGCAAGTGGCCATGGGAAAGGTCATTCCAGCTAAGGAAACCTCCCAGTGAGACCCAAATGGCTCTAACTGTTTTTCTGTTCTTCTCTCCCCCACAGCATCACCAGGAGGAAAAGGTTACAGGCCACGAGATGTGGAAACTCACCCTTTCCACTTTCCCTTCCTGGGGCAGCAGGCAGCTGCAGCAATAATGCACCAATGATCCTTGTGGTACATGGCCAGCACAGATCTGTGGCCACAAAGGTGCCAGATTTTCCCCGTGTGGGTTGTCTGGAGCACTCCACAGCTGCAGCCCAATACTGCGGTCTCACCGTTGTTTTCTGGCCACTGAAGAATTATCTCCATGGGCTACGTGTTCATTGACTGGTGAAAACAAAATGAACGAGGTAATAAAAGACACGGGAAAACATAAGGAATCGATATTTCTAGGACTGTTCACTGATGGTAGCAGCTGACCCACAGTGAACAGCCACGTTGGGGTTTGCCCTCCTTCCCCCACCATGAACTGGCCAGGCAGGGCTGTGTTTGATTCCCCTAATCCAATCCCCTATGTGACTTCTGCAATGCCTCTTCAATGTTTTTCTAAGACAGACCTAAGGAAGAGGGTATTAATAGGTAGTAATTTTCCATTCTTAATTTCTGGTACCTAATTAAGTGTATGCCCCAGTTCAACTTTGGTTCAGGTTTTAGTGTGCCGTAGGATGATCCACGTAGGGTCATAATTCACTTTAAACTGGGAAGCCTGGGAACAATCTGATTTTGGGCAGCCCAGCCTCAACATGGCCTGTAAAACCAGTCCCAGGAAGAGGATGAAGTCACACGTATGACAGAAGCAGAGACATGTCTTCACAGAGAAGCAACACTAAATTATGCTGATTTTAGTCGAACCTTCCTGGTCTCCTCTTCTTTCTAAATTTTCCTATTTTAAACTGACAAAAATTGGTCAGAACTAGCTTCCCACTCAGACAAATGGACTAAGCCTGAAGCCAGCAGCCTTTGGTCAGAGTGAAAGCCAGTATTTTTTTTTTTTTAATTAAGCCTCTTTGGAAAGTTTTGGCTGGCTCAGTTTACGATTTGTACTCCCCTACTCATTTCAAGTTTGCCAGTAAAACTAAGTCTCAACACAAAGAGAGTAGAATAGCTCTCTTTTTATCACAAGAACAGTGTTTTCCATGTTTCCCCCAGCTTTAGCTTCCCTCCTGTTTTCTCCCTCCTTTGAACTGTACAACTAATGCAGTCCTGTGTACATCCACCACTATCATCTGCAGAGTAGTCAGAACGCACAGTTAATTTACTACTGCCAACTGCTTACTGTTGTTGTCATTAACAATCTTCATTTAATAAAAAGCTTTTATCAAAATTGTTTTTCCTGGAGTACTTTCATTTTTCCCAGAAAAGGCATTAAAATTAATTTGTTTTCACTCAGTCTGTACTACCGAGTGAATACAGCAAGGAACAAAAAAGATAAACATGGGAGAGAAACCCCAAAGAGAAGGTAATGTAGAAAGAAGCAATTGTGTTCTCAAGTAGATTATACTTTTTTTTTTTTTTTT
>VZTD01002922.1:23140-43339 GCA_013397725.1 Rhagologus leucostigma
GGCCTCAGCGGCGGGTGAGGGTGCTGTGCGGCAGGACGGGAGGAGCTGAAGCTAAAGCTGCGCCAGGGGAGGTTTAGGCTGGACGTCAGGATGAGTTTCTTCACAGAAATGCTGATTAGACGTTGGAATGGGCTGCCCAGGGAGGCGGTGGAGTCACCGTCCCTGGAGGTGTTTAAGGAAACGCTGGACGTGGCACTCGGTGCCGTGGTCTCGTTGACACGGTGGTGGTCTGTCATGGGTTGGACTCGATGATCTCAGGTCTTTTCCAACGTCACTGACTCTCATCCTGTGGTCTGACAGCTGCTGTTGGGCAGTTCGAGCTCTTGTTGCAGCTTCAACAGAACAAAACAGAGGGAGACAGATACCCTCTACATAAACCAAAAGGGCTTTGCAGAGGGGGCAGTGCCAGGGATGCCGATGTGCTGTTTCAGGGCTGCCAATACTATTAATGCAGGCTAACTAGAGAAGATGTTATTTTCATCATAGCGAAAAAAAGAGAAGGCTGCCATCACTACTTCAAACTTTTTCATCAAGTATAGCTAGGAATTCCCTGAACACACTCTGTGTTGTGAAGCGGTGCAGGGGGTAAGGCAGGATTCATGCACAGCACTCTAGCTGGTGCTTTCAGGAGGCAAATGAAACAGTGTATTTTAACATTCTTAATAATGTTAAAATATCTGGAAGAGAATCTGTCGTTTTCATACTATAAAGACGTTGTGGCCAAGGTTGCCTGGAGAAGCTGTGGATGCCCCATCCCTGGAGGTGTTCAGGCTGGGTTGGGTGGGGCCATGAGCAGCCTGGGATAGTGGAAGGTGTCCCTGCCCATTAAAGAGAGTTGGAACTGAATGACCTTTAAGGTCCCTTCCAACCTAGGCCATTTCATGATTCTGTGATAGATGCAAGACAAGGTAGACACAATCAGAGATGCCCAGGTACAGGGAGCATGAAATTGTGTAGAAATATGTGCACTCCCAGGCTCACTCGGTGTGTCAGCACTGCACAGATGTGTGCAAACACGGGACCTCTTGCAAGAGCAGCCCAGCCTAGAAACAGGATCTTTCAGGCAGCTTCTCCCCTGGAAACAGCTGGATGCTGTTGTTTTGGAAGGGCTATGAAAAAAGGTCTGGTGATGAATACTCAGTCTCCTGCTGAATTGAGATTTGTATTGTTAAGGGTTGGTCGTGCGTATAACACTTGAGGTGGCTGCTGAGTGGGCATATCAGCAACACTGGAATTGGTGTGTGCCACTGGTACTTGCTGGCTGGAAGCAGAATGCCTCAGCACACTGATACCTGTGGCTTTATTGTTCTCCAAACTTGCATTTAACTTAATTGATTTAATTTAACTTCACATGCTTGGGAAGAGTTACTAACAGAGAGTGTCGGAACACCCCCTGCTGAAGTGCGTACAGTGAGTATGTCATGAGAACTAAAGGTGTGAAAGCTGTCACAAATGGCCGTGAGACAGCATTGTAAACCCATGGTTAGACCCTTGTTTGGGCTCCAGATTGCTCTTTTTGTCAATCCTTGAGACACTGGAGTTAATAATGATAACTCACCTCCACGAATGAGAGCCTGAGAACAACATATTTAAAGGAAAAAAAGAGTGTCACTGCTGTAGATAAAATGAAAAGGAAGAAAGTGTTTCCGCCTGTTAGGATACTGACCATCACCATCAATGCCTCTTATTGCACAGAAACAACAGTGGCAGAGCATTCCCTGAAGAAGAATGCACAGGGGACAGGGGATTGCTCTTCCAGTCAGCCATTGGTTTATAATTATGGGTATTAATTCCACTCATCACTGTTCAAGCTCCTAGTGAAATCCTCTCATCTCTGCCCCTAGTGCTTCCACCTGCCTCATCTGTAGGCCCACGAAAGGCAGTGGAAGAGGAGTGCATATGTGTTTTGTGTCCCTTGGATGTGTTTAATAAGGTGGCTCGGCTGCCTCCAGAAAATCAGAGCTTTAAAGTAGTGTTCAAAATCAAAATTACAGTAGTTTGTGTACACGTAAGTCCATCCATCGAGTAAAACCGCTTCACCTCTTTCAAAACAGAAGTCCAAAGATCAGCTGCTCATCAGCAGTGCCTGTGTTTTTTTGTTTGTTGGTGATGAGGAGCTATAACAATACAGGTATTTCGAGCACATGTTGGAAACACAGCATATAATAGGTTTGCTCCATTATTGCAAGAAAAAGTTTGTGCATTTGGAGCCTGGACTGTGTTAGGGATGGCACTGGTTACAACACAAGTACTCACTTTATTACTGTTCCTGGTCTGCCTCCCATTCTCAAAAGCAGCTGCTCCTTCTGATACTGGATTGATGTCCTTGCCTATGTCAGCAGCTAAGGAGGAGGTGGAAATACATGTTCATGTGGGTCAGGTTTGCCAAGTGCTGGCTGACCAGTGTATTTTCTTGCCTGAGGTTTGAAATCCCTCTCAGAGAGAAAATTCCGTGCAACAATCCTGCATGGCATTTCTTAGAGAATCAAACAATAAGTTTATAGAGCTCAGGGGGAAAATACATCCTTGAAAAACTGCAAAAAATTCTGTTGCAAACTTAGTGGCACAGCAGATATTCCACACCTTCCTTGTTTATTGCAGAAGCTTGGAATTGCCCTCAACTGTCCTACTGTGGCTGTCTCTGTGTTTCCTGCCTGAAATATTTTCTTCTGCTCTGTAACCCACAAAATGGGACTAGTTTTTCTTGACAGAACATTTGCCAACCTCCTTTGTGCCTGCTGTTCTTTCTTCTTTCCCTGGCCATCTTTCCTGAGCCCCTTCCACTACCTCCTGCCCCTCAGCCCTGCTCCCCCAGATCTCTGTCTGCTCAAAACCCCCAAACTCAAATCTTCCTGTAGCTGCCCTTCATGGCTGCATTTTGGGCCCTTTCCTTTATCCATCTGTTGTCTTCTCCCAGGCAGTATGAGCAGATCAGAACCACAGAATGGTTTGGGCTGAAAGGGACCTTTAAAGGTCATCCAGGCAATCCCCCTGCCATGAGCAGAACACCTTCCACTATGTCAGGTTACTCAGGGCAACCTGACTGTGAATGTTTCCAGGAATGAGGCATCCACCACCTCTGTGGGCAACCTATCCCAGTGTTTCACCACCCTCATTGTAAAAAATTTCTTCCTTATACCTAGCCCGCATCAGCTCTCTTCTCATTTAAAACTATTGCAAGGCTCTGCTAAAAAGTCTGTCCCCATTATTCTTATAGTCCCTCTTTAAGTATAGAAAGTCCACAATAAGGTCTCCCTGGAGTCTTCTCTTCTCTGGGCTCAACAACCCCAACTCTCTCAGCCTGTCCTCACAGGAGAGGTGCTCCAGCCCTCTGGTAATTTTTGTGGCCTTCCTCTGGACCTGCTACAATAGATCCATGCCTTTCCTGTACTGATCTAGGCTGTTAGATTATGCATCCTGTTTTGTGATATGTTGGAAGGGCACTAGAGTTGGTGGGAACAATGTCTTAGGGTGTTCCTCTTTTGCCAGTACCACTTAACCCCTGAACAATCCTGAGATCTCTGCAGCAAGCTGGGGATGATAGAAGAGTTGAAAATCAGTCACATGAATTTGACTGGCACAGTGTGTAGCATTTGCATTTATTTCCATCACTTAGCTGAAGCAGCCGGGAGACTGTATCAGGAGCCTAGAATAGTTCAGAAATGCCACAGTTCATCCTGACACAGGATTTGAGCAGGACATCCACAGTGCAGCTGCTCTTCTCAAGGTGGGAATTGCAGATGGATACTGGGTACAGAAGTGTGCTGCCACTTCTGCCATAGCTGCCGTGAGACTGAGTTAAAAATGTGGCTTCTGAGAGCCCACTGAGGGCTCTCCCATCGCTCCAGCTGCTGTGCTGGGAGATTTCCAGCTGTGTTTGGTTCAGCTGGAATGTGCAGCCCCCTGGGGAGTTTGCTGTGACTCTATTACAGAGCAAGATGGAGCGAGCACGAGGCAGCGTTCCCCAAGGACTGCAGGGGCTGAGCTTGCAAAGCCAAGAGCTGCAGTCAGAGAACCCTGACCTTTGTGTTAGTCACTATTGAGTGGATCCTCAATATTTTTCAGGCTCACTGCACAGAAAATGTCCAGCTTTGTTCAGCAGATCCACAGCCTGTTCAGCTGAGCTGCATTAGCACAGCAGACACATTCAAGCTCTTTCCCTGCTCTCTAAAAGATTTCTTTTAGAAGTCATTTTAATGTCACCGTGGAGGTAGCATGATGTTCTGTCGCTATTTTAGGCTAGATGTGGTCTGAGTTCATTAGCTGAAGTTTCCCAAATATAATTTTTCTGTTTTGTGATCCTCAATTATAACTAATCTTTTTGTTAAACTTTCTAGATTTGTTGTTGTTGTTGTTTTGGTGTTTTTTAAGAAATAACCGTACAGACTTTTACAAGAGATTGTTTTTCTATGGATCTAGGTGCTTTTTGGAAGAAGGGGATAAGTAATTCTGTGAATAGGAATCTAAAATAATCTTTTTGTCAAACCCTAAAAAGTTACAAGAATGACACAAAAGATTCTTAACAGAATTGACGCTGTTTTGTCATGTATTTTTCATATAAAATGTCAAGGGTGTTGTGATTTCAGCCCTAAATTCTGGAAATTCCAACAGGGTCAAACTTGAATAACTTTGATGAACACCTTGCCATACTGTAGCTGCTAAACCCCAGAAACATATGAACAGAAAATGCTTCTAGAAGAAGCTTTGAGGACATGAAAAGTTTTCCTTTGCTCAGGAAAACTGCCACTCTCACTGTGCTGTGCTAACTGTGCCTTTCTCCGTAACTCATGCTTTAGTAATAGAGGGAAAATAATTAAATGCTTGCTGTGCCAGAAAGTGGATCTGTTCTGTAGCACCTTCAGTACAAATCAGATGTTTCTGCCTAGAAAATTCCCTTTTAAAATTCAGCTTGACTGTAGTTATTGTACATTTGAACTGATAAATGCAGAAAGCTGCCTTCCTTTCTGGCTTCTCCCCAGCTCTTTCTCAGCTTACAGAGGAACAAAATTATTAAAAAAAGAAATAGAAGAAGAAAGGGCAGTTCAGTAGCACCCAGAGGAGAGGGGAGAAACCATCCCAAGTGCAGGTGTGCTACAAAGCAGGTGCCAGCCCATCAGTGCCTGGCTGTTCCAGATTCCAGGAGAGAACCAGTGCTCACTTCTTGTGGGAGAGGTGGGATGACCACATGAAGCTCCTGATGCCTAAATGTCAGTGCTCACACTGAAGCATGACCTTTTATATCACAGCTCACAAAGCTGTGCTGATAAGAAATATTTAATTTTGGGCATTATTCTTGCAAATATCTGGTTTGAGCAGTGCTCTGTGGTAGGGGGACCCATGAGCTACTAGTCTGCATACAAACATTTCCTTTTATTGATTTTCTCTTTTATTCAGTAACTCTTGTTCTTGAGTTATATCTTGAGGATATAAACTTTTCTGTTTCCTTTGTGTTATTCTTTAAATTATGATACTTTCTGCATGCTCTTTTCTCCACCTTTGTTCAAAACCCTGCTTACCTTTTAAGTATGTCCTTTGGGGATGTGCTTCCATAGCTCTGATTGTTTCTGTCCCCATCTATGTGAATCTTACCTCCTTTGCAATGACTGTTTCAAAGGGTGCTGGCTGGCTCAGCGTATCTGAACCTAAGCAAGGGTATGGCCATTGATTATCATGGTATTAAAAATACTGATTTGTAAAAATAGTAAGTGTTCTTTTTCATACTGCTGTCCTTGCAAAAGCGGTGTGCAAAATGATTTTAAGCAAGGTTAAGCTAAAGCAGTGACTGGGCTGTTTGTGTCAGCAGCTCTCTGTCCTATGCCATTGGATTTGGAGCACTTGGAGGCAGGTGAACAGTTCAGACTGTGACCCCTGATGTGCAGGAGTTCCTATAGACCAGTGTTGATTGTTCTGTGCCATGAGGCTGGTTGCTTGCCTTTCAGATTCCTGACTCTTTCATACTGGCAGAATGAAATAACTGCTTGAGTACTTGCAGGTTTTGCAGCTTCACTGCTTGCACTTGTTCCCAGAATTGCTCTGCTGGGCGTGTGTTATGTTATCTTGGAGCACTTGAATGTTGCCATCATGAAAAAGTATTATTTGTACAATTTTTTGATTTATGATATTAACTTAGAACTGTCTACACCTTTTGGGGGAGTAGTGGCTTACACATATGCATGTGAGAATCAGTGGGGATTCCAAATGGAGTGGGGAGGCAATTTTGTCCCCCTGCTACTTTACTGACATCCTGCTCTGGTGCTGCTGTGAAAAATTTTGCTGTCCAGACTTTTCCTCTACCCAGGACCTTTACTGTGCTTACCCATAACATCAATTCCTCCCACTTCAGCCTCATCTTCCTTCGTGTTCCCCCAGTCCCAGGCTGAGGGAGGGCGCAGCTGTGATGGCCTCTCTCTCCCATTAATGGGTGTGCCAGGGTGCAGTGGCCCCTCTCTGCTTTCCCAGATAAAGTATTTTGAGGATTTGAGAGGGCAAGAAAGGGAAGAATAGCAGAGTGAGAGGAGCTAACAAGTCAGGACTGCTGCTTATGGAAGGACATTGAGTTTTCCATTGGCTTTTCCTATTTCCCTGTCGTCTCCTACGACACTGATGTGTGGGGTCATTAGGGGATGCTCCCCAAGCCCAGCTCACACCAGCTAACTCTGTTGGAGGGAAGTGGCTGGCAAAGCAGGCAGATCATTAGGAGGGACATTCCCAGAGACAGGAGTGATGTTTATGTGAGCCCAGAAGCTTTTCTGTGTCACTTGAAGACTGGCTCCAGCCCCAGCCAAGAAATTTGAGTGGGCAAGATGGTTTTCTTTGCAGTTGGTTGCTCCTATATTTTTAAGCACTCCATCCTTAATTGCCTGAAAAATTAGTAATAATATAGAGGAATCACTACAGAGACCTTCTTTTGAAGTACTCTCAGATGGAATGAATGTCTGTCTTTTGATTCAGGTCCAACCTCCCAAAATTTAAGTGTATTCACTAGTACTAGAGGAATTCATTTTGCACTCGGGGGTGCAAGTGTAAATAAGATCTTTGACATGAATAACGATAGCAGGCTGTTCTCTGAGTGCTGCTGAACTGTTTCCATTTGTTCTCTGGAGAGCTGTAGGAAAGGCCTTTCCCCTCTACCTTTTACAACAGTTCTTGAGGGTGACTTGATTCTTTCTGTACCATGTGCCTCAATCCTTGCTGCAGGGAAGGAATGTGGGGGGTGAACATCTGGTACCATCCAGTCTCTCAGCCTAGGTAAATTACTGGAATATTATTCCATTTTTGTCTATAAGACTGGAAAATTGACCACTGAAAAATGTCACTTCACTTGCAGCATTCCAGTTGTTACAGGTTTCTAGAGTCTGTATTAAAAGTAAATATAGAGAAACTTTTGCATGATTAATCCTCCTTGGCTAGGTGGTTAGCTATTATGGATTTAAAAACAAACACACAGACAATTTTTTCTCCTTTTCTTCTGAACTTCTGACAGATTGGGGGAGAAAAGTTCCACAGATCACAGCACTGTGGTTACAGCAATAATGTTCCTGTGCTGTTTGAGGATAAACGTGGAATAGGAGGTGAACTGTTACCTGGTCAGACCCTGAAACCTACAAACAGTGTGTTTCCTGAAGCGATGGGAAGCGATGCTCCTGCTTGGATAGCATTTGATAAGCAGGTATGTAGAAGTCCTTATTTTTTTTTTTAAATGAAAAACATAGCTACCATATGACAGAGTCCAACGATGAAATTCCATTAGTCAGATATTTCAGAATATTACTTTGTGCATGCACAAAAAGCTCCTAGATAGACAAAAAGAGTGGTAGCGGGTATTTTTTTCATTATATTAATATGTTGGACAATTAATATAAACATATATCATGCCATACAGCAATATAAAAAAATATTTCTGTATTGGGATACATCTCCTACAGGATGTAACAAAAACAAGGGAGTGGGCAACATATTCCTTTTTATGGAAAATGATGACAGTAAGGGAATTATTTGGCAACCTGGTAAGAGTGAATGTGGGGTAAACCCCAGTCCAGGAGAAAGTGTGCATGGGCACTTGGGAATCATTAAACTCAGTGGAGTGCTGCATGCTTGGGATTCACTCATGCCATCATGCTTGCATGCTCAAAGTCCTGTTGACTTCTGTGTGATTTGTTCATGTGTAGTAGAGTGTGTCTGATACAGACACAGGAATTTAAAATTAGTGTTTTTTGGTTTTTTTTTTTGCAAGAATGTAGTGAGACCTTTAAAGTTAGAGAGTTACCAAATAACTGTAACCTGTGATGACAGGAATTTTGTAGCACATTGTTGTTGCTTTCCATGTTTAAATTTACATTAAATTCTGCTTAGAGATGTTTTATTTCTAAAGCAAAAAGCCTACAATCAGGGAAGGAAAATGATCCAGGAAAAGGAATCATTCAGCAGATCGCAGAAATGTTGCATGACTAAATGATTACAGTATTTAAATATTGGGAAGAAAGGCAAATCTCGTAATTTCTGCTTTAAAAGAGAAGCCATGCAGGTAATTGCAGTACAATTACACATTTATCTTTGGCAGACCAGAACTACAGCAGGAAAATGTAAGGCTTGAACAGCTCACGTGCCTTTGGTTGGCTTTACCTCTGAGATCCCTGGTATTGCTTGCACAGCAACGTGCTCGGATAGGAACAGGTGTTAAGGCTTCAGCCAGACCTGGACTTGTTTTTCCTACTCCCTTCTTGGAACAAGCAAGGGTGTATTGGCTTCTCAGGGCCCTGTGTAAGTTCGCAGGCCTTGGATCCAAGTTTATGGAATCAAGGGGTTCAGTAGGAGGCAGAGGGACCTTCCACTGAGCATCAGGCCCTGGCCTCGGCTGCTGAGAGGAGCTTGCTGGCCTTTGGCCATTCCTGATCTAATCAGAGGGTGCCCCTACAGGGCAGTCCAGGGCAGGAGTTTGCAGGTTCGGAATTGGCCTCTGGAGGGCTCATGTGTTTGTATTAATGGCAGACTGTTACAGGGTACTTACTATCCAACTAATTTAGCTTCCCCAGTTAAGAGCCTGGAATGCAGCTCTGTCCCGGGGTGCTGCAGTTTGGAACTCAGCAGAATGGACTTAATGAAAAATGGTTTGAGTAGGTGTTTATCTTTTGAAATGTTAGCTGCTTTCTTACCACTTTGGCTTCTAACTTCCAACAGTACCATAATAATTAGAAGAAGGAATGGCATAAAACTTGGTTAGTAAGTAGGCTGAGAAGTAGTTTTTGCCATTTTATTTGCCTAATAGGAAGCAGGTGTCAATTTAATTTCTTCTAAGTACACACACAAGGCCTCTTGGGCTTGAAATTATGTTTATAATTTGACTACCACAGGTGCCAGGGAAACTTTGTGGCACTTTGCAAAGTGCTGCAGAGTTTATTCAGTATTTGTTATTTTTGGTTTTCACATGTAACACTTAATTTTTTAAGGAGGGGGATGGGAACTTTGTAGTTCTCTACTGCTGATGAGACTCAAGTTAGGAAGTGTCATATTTTGAGTATTTTTAAGACTAACTTTGCTTCAAAATGAGAAGTAAGTCATCTTCATTTCTGTTCCTTCCCCTCCTCACGCTTCCTGAATCATCTGCTTTGATCTGCAAAATTGCAGTTGGTTGCTGCATATATTTCAGTCATGCACTAGCATGTTGATAAGGGTATAAAGAGAATAAAGTGTGAGTGCAAAAGAACCCGCACAAACTCCTCAAATTGAATAAACCAGGGCATAGGTGGATGCTCAGAGAAAGAAGTAAATCCAGTGTATTAAGGATGAAATTGTGTTTGGACTTCTGTGCAAACAGACTGCTTTGCCTGGCTGGTGTCTTGTGAGACAACTGTTCTCAGAAGAGATCACTGACAAAATTAAGAACAATTAGTAATGAAACAGACCTCTTCAACAGTATGTTCATCCAATGTCCCTATTCTATTGGGACTGGCAGAATAGGGACGAGAGGGTACAAAAGTTTCCACATTTCCTGTGATTTCATGGCTCAGCAGCAGCTGGGTGAGGAATGAAATTCTGATCCTTGTCAGCTAAAGCCCAGGATGTTCAGACTGGGATACAGTGGTTCCACCGTAGTACCTTTTAAGTCCATTGGAGTGTCCAAGAGATTTATACAGGGCTCCTGGTCATTCCAGAACAGTAGCTGGAGGCCAGGAAGGATCATTTGGTCACCAAAAATGGCACTCTACACCAGTGTTTAGACAAATGGAAAGAGAAAGATGTTAAAGGTTGATAGAGTTTGTGTTGCCTCTGTTGTACGTCAGATGTTTTGTCCGGTGTTTTTGTGTTTGATACATGAAACAGTGAAACCCACAGTTAAAAAATATGGACAAGTATTAATTTTTAAATTTATTTTCAAGTCTGTACATTGTTAAGAAAATTGCATGTTGTACTAATTAAACAAACTATAACTGAGTTTTGTAGATTCCTTTGTGTGAAGATCTCATGCCATCAGGTTTAACAGGTAATGGTTATGTCATTTGATTTTGTAATTTAAATTTTATTTCTCTAGTGGCGGAGGATCACAGTGCAGGAGAGTTGACGCCAAAAATGTGTCTGTCATACTGTTGAATGGTTGCTGAAAATCAGTGGGATCTGAGCCTTTGAAATAATTTCTGGAAACAGATTTATTCTCATCTTGCACTTAACCTGCCTGAGAGAAGGGAATGTGGCTGAGAAGTCTGAGCAGGACGCAGCGTGGCTGTTCGTGTGTGCTCCTGGGCAAGCTGCTACTTCTCTCCCCAGATGTAGAAAAGGAGGTTGTTCTTTTCTATGAGGTATTATAAAATCTCTGTCATCAGTACTCATGGAAGTACTTTGAGATTCCCAAAGGCACGTGCAAAAGGAGTGCAGACTATTAACCAGTGTGTTCTGTCATGCAGGGAACTCAGCCAGCTTACTAGATTTCAAACATTTCCAACTCATGGTCTGTTGGAATGCTTGTTGAAATGCTTGTTGAAACATAGGGAACAGCTAAATTGTCTTTTTTTCAATGCTTCAGGTTGTCTGATGAATCAAGAGTAAAAGTAATTGAATTTATTAAATCTAACCAGTGTGGAAAATAAAGTATAAATTAACACTGATTTGACCCAACTGAGTTATGGGGGACAGGATAGAAACCTGTTTTAATTAATGCCTTCCTGCACATGCTTAGCACAGCAAGCATCCTGCTAGATAATGCACTAGGAAGTAGATACATCTTGCATGTTCCCTTAAAATTGGTGTTGGTGGTTAAAAAAAGGTACCAAGAAGTGCAAAATTTGTGTAATGGTGTCTGAATTTGAGCTGGGATCTCCAGAGGCCACTGAGCACTTCTCCTGTGAAAGTGGATTTTTTTGCATTATTGCTATTACAAGAGACCATGAAGAGCAGTTGCTACACTCTGAGATTTCCCTGCTCACTGAATTGCAGAACCAGGTGAGTTTTGAAATGCCAATATCGCACAGCTGTAAATGCCTCCTGAAAATTGTCATTTCTCTCTGATGATCTTCAGTACCATTCATCTGAATGCTTGCAGGATCTGCTTAAAAAGAACTCTTTCCACTTACCTTGATGGTAAAGCCATTGCTATCATCATGCACTGTATTTTCTAGTAATTCATGGAATAGCAGTCTAAAATTTGCTTCAGTAGCTAGGCAGCTCATTGTGTTATCAGAAATGCTTTGTTTGGAAGATTTTCCAAGCAACCTGCTGATAGTTTTGTATTTGATTTACTTCTTTACTATTGAGTTCTGTCTCTATTTAGATGTTGTGATAATAAAAATGCCAAGCAAAGAATTTTAAATTTATGTGCTTTAATGTGGATTTCTGTTCTTACATTTCTGAGAAATAAATCTACCTCCTGAAATCCATACATTTAGTTACTTACAACCTATACAAGTTTATTTGACATATTTTGCAAAAGTGTTGGAGATTTTGCTGGTTTATATTTGTTTATTGTTTTTAATAGGTGTTGAATTTTGATGCCTATTTTGAAGAAGAAGTGACTGAAAAAAATCAAGAGCTGTATAGAATCAGACACTGTAAAATATATTTCTACCCTGAAGATGATACAATTCAAGTGACTGAGCCTGTAGTGAAAAATAGTGGCATAAATCAAGGTATCTGCTTTTATTGGCACCCTTTTTTCTCCCCTTTATATCTTCCTTCAGTACAGTCTTGGTCCAGTCTAAAGGATACGTAATGTGAGCTCTTACAGCTAAAATGGGATGTAAATGCACAGCTGTAATTGTCTTTTCTTGTTACAAATCATGATGTGAAGTTTTTTGTTGTCTTAGTTTCTTAAGATACGGGTTTTGTAAGGCTGAATCCTCTCCCCTACTCAAACATACAATTTTTTCTCTAGTATAGTAGTTTGAAATCATATGGTGGTAAGGTCTTTGTCAGCGTTGTGTCACTCCTGCAAAAGCAATTTGTGTTCTAGATTTCCATTCCTGAGCCTGGCTCCTCCCATCTTGGCACTGACAGGGAGTTCTGTAGCAGCAGCTCTGTAATTGTTCATGAGCTACTGCAGTGTCTCTGCCATTACTGAAGACAAGGGTCTTTTGTGCCTCTGGCTCTTGGTTCTTTTATGATTAAAGTGCCCTTGGCACAGTAATTCTGCCTTCATGTGTCTTAAGTTAAGAAGCTGCCTTGCCTCAGTGTCACATCCCTGTACTGGGAGCAGCCTGAGGACTTCAGGAGGAGGGTTTGCTGAGCTGATTTACTGGGGTATTATTGGGCTTGGTTTATGTTAAGAAAATGTGATCTAGCGGTCAACATCCTGTTGCAGAGGGGGAACACAGCTGCTGCTTCTTGGTGTTTATGGGTCACTGCCAGAATTAAAAGTTTTCAAGGGATATAATCCAGAGAAGCAGGATGTCTTGGGATGACTGCACCTCCCAGTCCCCAAAGATGTTTTGTACATTTTATACGTTCTTAGCACAGCAATTTTCAAAAATAAGTTAACCATTTAACTACCCTGTTTTTTTTTTCCCAGATCAGCAGATGCTATCAATTTCTCTGTCTACAGAATAAGATAATATTTAAAGGTGTTACATGCATCATTACTGCTAGGACTGGGATAAAATTGCCTGTGAATCTCTTCTTAAACTGGTACTTCAGGTGCTGCTGTCCCAGTGTTGAGTAGTTCTTGCCAGACATTTTGTAGGCTCATCAACAGGGACCGATTTTGAATGCAGTGAAACCTTGTCCTGCTCCTACCTGGGCAAGTACTTTTTCATGTGAAGAAAAGTGTGTTGGAGCTCTTTCCCTTACGCCCTCCCTGCACCCATATGTAAGAGGTGGGAGACATCATTGGGTTTAGGTTTTCCTTTGTGTGCCCCCAGAGTGGGAGCAGCTGCTTCTGGGGTTTGTGGCATAGAGCAAATGTCCACTAACAAAGGAAGTACAGAGAGTCAGAGGTGATGCCTTTGAGAGAGAAGGTGGAAGCCAGATTCTTTAGAGCAGGATAAAGCAAATTCAAAGCTGATTCCTTTGAAGGAGTTATTTTCATTGTGTTTGTACTATGGGTTGTGCAGGCTGCCTCTTCAGCCATGATGTTCCTGGCAGTCTAGTCCTGTTCTTTCGGTGACAGGAAGGCTACAATTTCCTCCCATTTCCTTGGTTGTATCTTGTGTTAGTGATTGTTGGAGTCACCTTTGATACTGGACCTAAAATTAACTGAATGGTATTAGGGAGAAACAAGAATTTTCTCAGTCTTCCATGCACGGACCTTTTGAAAGCCTCTATGAGATTGTCTGAGTACTTCACATGGGATAAATTTGTATACGCAACATATTTAACTAATGGATTAAAAATAAATGTTCCAGGATCTCCAAAGTGCACTTAATTTATTTGTCTCTGGTACATAGTCTGCTAAGGAGGCTCTGTGTATTGGTTGTGTTTAGGAAGGAAGAAAAACTGTAGATTGAAAGGCCCAAGGACTATTTGGAATGTGTTTCACAGTTGATGCATAGATATCATATTTTATCATAAACATCTACATAAATATTCTTGGTGTCCTAGAGGTTAATATGATGTAGAGTGAAAGAGGTGATGGAGATGCCTATCAGAGGATTCTCTACTCACATGCACTTGGGGATTGGCTTCATGCTCCATAACTGAAGACCAATGACAAAGTTATTATGTTAAAGGCTCTAAGTATTCGTTGTTGAATACATGCAAAAGCAATGTTTCTTAAACAAAATATACGAAATCATTAACTACTAATCTTACCATTTTCAATAAAGAATTGTCCCATTCCCTCTTTTATTATAATTCTATCTATCTATCTCTCTATCTTACATTGTTGAGATTTTTTTATTCTGACTAGGAATTTTTTAGCCCAAGAACAACAGGACTATAACTGTCTGCATTGTGAAGCTGGTAAACTGAAGCACAAAGGAATGAAAATCTTACCCATGATCATACAGAAAAGGTCATAACAGGGTGAGGAGCTGAACTGAACATGAAGTTCAGGATCTTGACCATTATGCTGCTCTCTGCACATCTGCTGAAATACAACTTTTCAGTTAATTAAAATTCCAGAGATTTGTGGAGGTCAGCTGTAGGAGAGCTTGGGTTGCTAAAAGGCAAACTGCACTGAACAAAAGAGCACAGGTGTGGGGATGTGCGTGAAGAAAAAGGTGTGGGGACATCAGGAGCAGGATGGGCTTGGTCTGTGTGAAGAACTGGAGAGTTGCAGTGGCAGGAAAGGGGTTGTGTAAAGGAGGAACAGCAAAAACCAGTGATGGATAAAGTACAATTGAACTTTTGTTGAAGGCAGAAGGTGGTGCGGACCCTAACTTGGATGTTTGCCCTGTCAAAAAAGATGTAAACCAGACAGCTGGGATGGCTGTTTTCAGGAGGCTTCTTGGGGAGAAGGTAGAGCTGTGACAGGGTAGATCAAAGGTAGATCTTAGCTTGGCTGAGTTAATGCCTTGAGGCCGTGGGATTGCCAGTGCTTGTCCCACATATGAGACTTTGATGGTCTGAATGGGTGTCCCTGGGAATGGTGGGATTGGAGAAATGCAGTAGTTTCCTTTTGTACTCTTGTAGTGCTTGTGGTTTTGCAGAAAGAAATTTGGAGATGCTTACAGACTGCAGGAAGATCTGGTGAAGGAACAGTGGTCAAAGACGTTAGAAGAATTTCTAAGTTCAATTATGATTTTACAAAACTAAAACAAATTGGCTTCAGGGAAGAAAAAAAGCCAGAAAATGTGCTTTTACCACTGATTAAAATCTCAGAGCAACAAAGTAAATGATCTGTGGGAAATGCTTCAGTGACTTTAAAAACTGCTTTATGAAATTGGCTGCTGTACTTGGACATGAATTTGGTCTTACAAGGTTGCTACTAAATAACTGAAATTTAAACTTCATTTAATTTTGGATACTGCCTTGCTGTTTGGAAAATATTAGGAACATTAGAAGAAATGTATACTGAGGAGGGAATGCAGAGTACCTTGAACTTGAGAAACCAGAATCAAAGCACCAGAATCAAAGCAAGAAACAGCAGGACAATCACAGTGCACAAGGCCCAAGTAAAGATACGGAGAGAAGGACAGTAAACTTGACCACATAACAAACTGCAAATGCTTCTTCCACAGCCAGGATGATAATTATTCTTTCAGTATAAAAAAATATTCTCCCATAGAGAACCAGGCTAGATATGGCACTTGCAAGTGTTTTGTACATCTAATTCCCAGTTAACAGGACTGTGGCTGGCTGATACTGTCTTATCAAAAGGTCATTTCTGTTCCCATGGGGTTGACTGTAGCTTCCAGTGCAATCCAGACCCTGCAAGCCAGAGCAGAGTGGAGCATCTGGCTGGTTTCCCCAAGGTCAGCCAGCTGAAAAAGAGTGGAGCTGCCTCCTGGCTGGGTTCCCAAGGCCGGCTGGCTGAAGAGGAAAGTACAAGTGGGAAAGTGAAGTTGCATCAGCTCCTCCAATATAACAGATTATCTAAGAGTTTAAGCCTCCCCTGAGGCCTTGAAATAATTGTGATTTTGCCATATTTGATGGTGGCCAAATCATGACCTTGCTATGTTCTGAGAAGGGTGAATAAGTGAATGTAAGAAGCCTCCTTGTTTATTGGGATGAACTCTTTGTGTTGCAGGAATAATAGTGGTGGCTTCTCCTCCTTTCTGTGCAAGCAAAGCGTGTACAAACTCCAGGTATTACTCATTCCTCTCCTTTCTCCAATGCACTCTTGAGCTGTGCAGAGTCGGAGAGCTGTGCTGAGCAAACTCTGGATGTCACATTATTTCTTCTGCAGAGCAGAGAAGCAGCAGAGACGAAATCATTTGCTGCCCAGCTTCGTTGTCAAAAGGCCTTCACTACTAGTGAGATCTCCTTAAGCATCTTCTGGGGTTGCCATATAATCTGAAGCCCCAAGAGAAAAGAAGATATGCTACAAATTATGGTGTGGGAGCTCAGTCCACCACCACTGTCAGAGAAAAGCAGTACCTCAACTGCCTTTCCAAGGGCACGGTAGAGCAGAGCTTTAGTCTGACCAGATGCAAATATTTAAATCAGTGTTTGGTGGTACAGTAGAATGTCCTGCTCAATAAACTGACAATCAAAGAACCATCAGGAATAGTAATCCATCCTGAGCAACCTGAAAACTGCAAGTCCAGATCCTCCTTTAACAGCTCGCAACAAATTTCTAGATGAAATTTATTATTTTACAGAAGGAAGAACAATTTTAAAAATGATGAGACCTAACCTCAGCTGATCAGGTTTTATTAAATTTCAAATTCAACATTATGAAATATACCCCTCTACATGTGTACATCAGGCACAGTGATACCTAATAAAAGCGAAGGATTGCTAGAGATACTATCTTTACAAGACATTTTCCATTAGGAAAGAAATTCTTTTCCCTCAGAACAAAATGGATATGTGTGTTTCACCCTTAAAAGTGATAAGAAAAACAAGCTGAGGCTTATTCACCAAATCTGAGGTGAATATACCCTTAGAAAACACCTCATATTAGAAAATTATCAACCATTATATTTTAATTAAAGTGATGATTCAACAGGATTTGCATGCTCTGACTTACCCCATTATCTGTTGATTGACCTAAGAATTAGCCAAAATTGGATAAACTGTTTTAAAGTATATGATTTTGTTAAAGCTAATGCAATGCAGTTTTGCATCATGTTAAAATGTGCTACTTCCCACGTTTTCTAACATCTTTCATGAGGATACATCCTAAATAGGTGTATAATATGCTTAAGCAGATAGAGGTTAAAGTTTATTTTACAATCAAAGGTCAGTAACCAGAATGTTGGATTTGGTACATGTGAAACATCAGGATGATGAATGGGTCTTACATAATTATTTTAATGGAAACATGAAGTAAATCTGCTTTGTTGCTTTATTACCCTGAAAAATTAAAGGTATGTTTTCATTGTAGGCATTAGAATTTAATGAACAACTCTGATAATGCAGTAAAGAAAGGTATTTCATACAAATTAGTCCATAGGGAAATAAAGTGAAAAATAAAGAATTTCCATGGACTAACCTAGGAATAAGGCCCTTCAATCACCAAACAAAGCACACAGTAGTATCCTTCTCTCTTCTGCTCTGCCTCTCTTTATCCCCTCTCTTTCCAGACCTCCGTCCACCCTCACATACTTCCAAAACAAAGTAGCAGTATTGGAAAATCATCAAATGGGTGATTCAGTGAGAAACCGGAACAGATACACAGCTGAGGGCACTGGAAAGAGATCCAGTGAGCAATAATGAGATAGACCTTTCAGCTAATCGTGCCTAATAATCTATTAGTGTAGGAGTAGGTTGGTGCTGGAACTGTTTTTATTTCGGGAATTTTTGCATGTTTACTGTATTTGTTTTTAAGTTGCACTACTTTTTAAAATTCCTGTAATTTCAAAGTCACTGGGAACCTATGGTGGCAAGTAATTATTATAATATTATGGGCTGGTGGTTCCTATCTGGTGTTAGCCAGTGGGCATACACATTGTAAAGCTGGTGTTACGGAAGTGTCTGGGTTGGTATGCACAACAAAGAGCCTGAGGTGGAACACTGGACCACTTTTTATTTTCTGCAGAGTATTTTTACACAACTATATTGAGGTATCGATGTGGCAAAAGTTTGACTGTTGTCCTTCTTGTTCTCTCAAAATGTTGAAAGAAAGAATTTAGTCCCAGCTATGCTGATCTGCTGTTCTTTGCAAACCCAGAACAAATCAGAGCTGGTCGTATGTGAGCTGTGTACCTGTCTTTAATGTATATATTACAAGTTTGTGTAACCTACTAAGGCTGCAGCTTTTAAGTTGATTCTAAAATTCTGGTAAGTTATTTCTAAAATATTTGTTGTATCCCTAAATCACTGAGGTTGGAAGGGATACCTTAAGATTGTCTAGTCGATACCCCTGCCCCAAGCAGAATCAGCTGGAGCCAGATGCCCAGGGCCATGTCCTGTTGGGTTTCAAGTATCTCTGAGAATGGAGACTTTGCAACCCTATTGGGCAGCCTGTTCCAGTATTTGGTCACCCTCGCAGTAAAAAAGTGGGTTTGTGTGCTCAGCTGGAATTTTGTATTTTTTAATTTGCTCTCATCCTGTCAATGGGCACCATGGAGAAGAGCCTGGTTCCATCTTCTTCATTCCCTCCCATCAGATATTTATAAACTTTGATAGGTTTTCCCCACCTCGAGTCATCTTTGTTCCAGACTGAACAGATCCAGCTCTCTCAACCTTTCCTCATATGAAAGATTTTCCAGTCTCTTGCTCACAAGCAGTGAGTGCTATTGAAGCATCACTCAATTCATCGATATATTTGAGAATTTTCAGGTGATAGGCCAATAGCAATTTCCTTGTCTGTTAACATCTTCTAGTCTTTAAAATGTAGTCAGATTCAATGCTGTCAGGGTAACAGTCCTTTCATTTAAAGACTATGAGTAAGAAAATTTGTGTGATTACTTTATCAAAGTTAAAATGTCTCTCTTTTTTCTCCTCTCTCCTTCTCTCCTTTCTTTTTCTTTTGGATAATGTTCCTGTCAGACTGTGGGTTGTGAGGTCCTGGCTCTGTATTTTTAAGATGGGTTCTTTGCTTCAGACCAGCCATCAGCCCAACTCACCTCTCTTGTCTCTACTTTCCATGTGCTCTTTAAGGAAGCTCATTTCAATGTCTCTGCCTCCACGCTTGATAAGTCATACTTTCTTTCCTTGCTAGGGCAGTTTTTTTCTCTAAACTTAGTTCTATAGGGATCCTTAGAGCAAATATTATTTACTCCATGAATTTATTCTAACTGTTTTACAGGAACTATTGTTCGACGGCATCAGATTCCACTTCCACCTCCTCATGAGGATCAGTTCTATACTATACATCATTTCAATATCAACACAGAAGTAACCTTTTATGGCCGAAAATATAAGATTATAGATTGTGACCTGTACACAAAAAACTTCCTGAGGAAGATAGGAATCAGAGTAAATCCTCCTGCGTGCCGTCCGGATGACCCATACACCACAGAGCGGCAAAAGGTGAGGGGAAGCAGCAGTAGTGAAAACTTGATTTGAATGAAACTTGATTTGAATGCATATTAGTAATATGCATTACATAAATTATTTCTTTAATAGCAAATAGAAAGTAGCTATTTCAGCACAGTAAATCCCAAGAGAAAACTTGGATTTAAAAGTTTTGGTGTGTGGCTCATTGTACTATATAAATAATTTTCTCCTGATGTGTTCACACACCTTTTAAAACAGAACAAAATTAATTAGGAAAAATAATATAAACCTTTCAGTATTAACCTGAAAAGAAAAGAAAAGTGTACCTATTACATGTTCTACTGGAATTTACATGTTCTACTTGATTTTGCTTGAGCTAATCTAATGATAATAAACACTTTTAAAGTGTTTAAAGGAAGATCTAATTGGAATTGTGGTTCCAGCACACTCATGACTTTCTGCAGACTCCTTTCTTCTCTTCGTATGTTATCTTTCATCTCTACCCCTACTTGTTTTTAACAGCTCTTTGCACATGTAAAGCAAATTCTTTTGCCATACAGAACCCAGGGTCCTGCAGTTTTAAGACTTGTGAGGTTTTATGTGGTTCCCTCTTTTTTTAAGTGTATGGAAACACATGTACACAAACATACACACCTCCAAAAGTCTCGCTCACAACTCCTAGATTCTATGTGGATTCCCCTTTGCAGGATTTGGTGTTGTTTTTTTTTT
>VZTD01002922.1:43380-184309 GCA_013397725.1 Rhagologus leucostigma
TTATTTTCTCTGGGAGTAGTAATGGGAGTGGTGTTTACTGTTGGGAATAATGACAAGTTTCTTTCAGTTCTGTTTTTCTTGATTAATATGAGTGCAGATGGCACTTGACCTGACTCTTAGGACTGTTGGCCCACAATGTGCAGCCTGTTGTGACAGATCCAGCCTGGTCCTCTGAAAGCAGCAAATACTCCCTATGTCTGTGGCATCCTTAGTGCTCCCAGAGAGAAAACTGCTGCAGGTCTCAGCAGCAGTAATGGAAGGTGGCTATGATGGAGATGTGTAGGACAGTTTCCATGTCTATGAGGCACCCTGAGGCCAACACGTTGGTTTCTCTTCATTCATGCTGCCAGGCTTGTGCAGTCCCCCAGTGAAAAGCAGCATTTATAACACATCTGGTTCTGTGTTGTGGTGACTCAGCCTGGCCATGGGTTTCTTTTCCCTTACTCAGCCCCTGTAGGTAACAGCTGTGTATATAAACACATGCTGAGTTGTCTTATACTGTCAGACTGTGTCAACATTGCATGTGGTACTGCATAACCCACTTAGATTTTGTTTTTTTGAACAACAAGCAAAACATTCCAGTATTGGACATATCTGTGCCTAAAGAGAATGGAGAGGGGGAAAAGGTTTGAGAAATAAGAGCATCAAAAGACAAAAAATGACTAAAATCTGTGTCTTCATGTTCTAAGTTGTTGAGGAATTATTGAAAAGTTATTTAGCAGATGCTGGCTGCCTTATGCTTTCACTTTTCTGTGCCTAATTTGTGGAAAGTAATTTTTTTTTTATTGCTCTGGACCAGAAAATGAAGGTGTGAAGTAAGGAATGGAATGAGATAGAAAATAAGGCCAGCGAAAAATGCAGTAAACCATTTTGACTCATATTTCACAGAATTACAGAATCATTTAGGTTAGAAAAGACCTCTGAGATCATCAAACCCAAGGTGTGACCAATCCCCACCTTGTCAAGCAGACCAGAGCACTGAGTGCCACATCCAGGTGTTCCTTGAACACCTCCAGGGATGGGGACTCCGCCACCTCCCTGGGAAGCCCCTTCCAATGCTTAACAACCCTTTCCATGAAGAAATTCCTCCTGTTTTGTTGGAGATGGTAGTCCATGGATGATGATGGTGTTACCTGGTTCTCTGGCTGTGTTTGTTCGCTTATTGCATCTTCAAGGGTCAGGAAGGAGGAAAGAGAGCTCTGGGAAGGTAAATAACTGAGTTGTAGCATATAGGCCTGAAATGGAAAGAGTGCTGCAGATCAGCAGGGACACTGGCAGGCAAAACTTGGTTCTGCTTTCCTTATTTTGAGATTTGATGCTCTGAAAGAATGGAAGTTTTCCCTCTCAGATTTTTAAGGCCAGAAGATCTGTTAGTGGATTAAGAGAAATTTAGACAATGATATAAACTGTCCATAGTCAACATTTTTTTTTGTGGTCAGACAGTTCAGTTTACATCGTCTCATCAATGTCTGTCACCATTCATCTTTGTAAGCAGTTTCGTAGATGAGAGGGATTATCTTGTCCCTTTTAATGCACTTTGGACATGTGGATTTTGACTTAGGAAAAACACTCTGTCCAGGTCACCATTTATACACATGAACTAACATTATAGAAGTGCAGTACTTGGATTTGATCATCGTCCTGGGATCCAGTTTAACACAGTGCTACGGGTTTTGCAGCAACCATGACTGCAGGAAGCACCTTGTCGTAGGTCACGTCGGCTGGAAAGTATCTTTAGCTGAAGATTTACTGTGCCTTTTCAGACCTATGGGTGTGTTTTGAGAGGGGAAAAAACATGCTCAGTACCTGCCAACTGTATAACATGAATCAAAAGTTAAAAATCTATGTTTTAAAGCTGAAAGACAGAAAATACCAAAGGGAAAATAACGAATTAATTCTCTACACCACATTATCTATAAGAAATAATTTTTAAGGGAGTAAATCAGGAAGAGTGATGCTACTTGGTGTTTTAGCCATCTGATTACCATGGGCAGTTTCTTGAAAATATGAGCTGTACTGTAAATAACTTAACAATTCTCTGATCTAGAGGACCTTGTTGCAAGAAAACAAGGACTAAAACCAATCCAAAATTGTTTTCGTACTTTTTCTGAGGGCACAGCAACCCTGTAAATACTTCTTTGAAAATGGCATAAATAGTGTTTCATGTATTGTAATGGTGTGGTGTCATTTGAAAATCCTCAACCCATGTTCTAAGGTTAGACAGTACCATGTAGTCATGATCCTGTTTTTAAGAGCAAATAATTAAAAATATGTTTCTCTTAATTTCTTCTTTACCAGAGACATCTGGCGAGCACAAATCCTTTGCGCCCTTATGAGCGCTTTGACACTTTGAAACAATTTCTGGAGTTTGATGGACAAGTTTTAGGGTTTTCTTGTGTATGGCATGACCCAGAATCCCGGCTTTCTGGCCCACGGGAACTTGTTCTTCGTTACTATTTGGCTGATGATACCATTGATATAAGAGAAATTTTACCAGTAAACTCAGGTCGGGATACAGTTCCATATTTCCTCAAAAGAGATAAGCTTCCAAAGGTGAGGAATGAAAATTTCAAATTCTTCTGCTAATTAAGAACTGTTGAATGCTTTGTTTGAAAATCTGGTATTAGGATCGTAATGATATTTAGAAAGTGTTTTCAGAGTATTAATCATAATTGCATGATTTAGGTTTTGCACACATATTCATATAATAACTTAGCAAGTGATGGAAAAATATCTTTAGTCTTGTCATGCTTAAACTAAAAGGAGCATTTAGGCAGAGAGATGTCCTATGATTGCCTTCTTCCTATATTAATGTATTAAGGTAATTGTATTAATAAAGCTCTGCAATAATGGAGACAAGAAAATTAATCAATTAATTAATTAATTAATATTGATAAGCTTATGTTAAATTGAGGTGAATTCAGATTTGGTCCATGACTTACATTTGCAGCCATTGGAAAAGTCAGTTTTGGTATTCTATAACATTACCTCTTTGTAGCAAATCTAGTGTGATTTCTTAAAATTGAGTTTCTTGGTTTGGGACCTTAAGCAAAGACAGTTAAAATCAATAGAAATCCATCAATAAGCTTTGTTGGGCATTAATCATGAGAAAGGCTCCACTCAGAGAAATCTTCAAAGGGTTTGTGGCCTCTGTAACCTCTTATGATTATAAAATTACTGATCTGGATGTACTTCTGTATCACTCCAGACAGATCCTGATGATAGAATAACATCAGCCAACAGATGGAATAGAATACTGGGAATCTCTTCCTCCTTTCCTTCTAACACTGATAATCTATTTCTGATGCCATAGATGTACGTGGGATTTTATAGTAAAAACCTACCTGCAAAATACTACATTTTTCTCACCTTATGAGTCCTGTGTTCTGAGATGCTGATTTAGCAGTGGCTCTGTGACACCAGACCCCTTCTACCACTGAGGTGCATGTTGCAATTTTAAGGACTGGTTTCTTGCTCTGGAAATATTGAGAATGGCAGCAGAGGAATCAAAAGTTGGGGTGTCAGGGGAGGTGGTAAGACAAAATAACTCATTTTGATTACCCTGCATCAGCAGTTAATTCATAATTTTAAAAAATGTAACATAAATGTGTATTAAGTTTTATATTACTGGGATAAATTACTACTGTAATTTTAAAACTCACTATAGAAACAAAAATACATCTTTGCCAACAGAATCATGCTAACTTGAATCTCCTGTGTTTGTGCAGTGGATAGGGCCAACCCTGGATGGTTCTTTGCATGTTTTTATAATTATTACCAATCAAAATAATAGCCTTTAGAGCAGATGTTGACAATGATGTGGTACTTTGGGTGTGCTGACCTTTGCTTTCTGTTCGCTTCCAAGAGAAAGGAGACTTCATCCTTGGGTAGAGAGTAAGATTCTGAATGCTGCTTCTGGCATAAGTACCAGCTTTTGAAATAAGCACTGGCATTTGGAATAAACACTGGCTTTTAGGTTTGGTGGTAGAATCTTAGAATTTACTAAAAATTCTCCCAGGAAAATACTACAGTAACAGTCAATGTATAACAAACTGGTTCTAAGGTAACAGAATTCTCTTTCTTCACTGTCACCCGTATTTCTGAGGGGTTGGTCTCTCTCCTTGCAGAATGCCCCCGCTCCTCTGTATCATCCCGGCACCATCACCAATCACACTCTGCTCAATGTGTTGGGAAGGTCGGAAAGAAACAAAGGCTGGTACATGCGGGACGTTCTGCAGGTCAGATATTGTTCAATGCCTCCAGCTGTTGAATATCTTTATAGTAGTTTTTGTAATTTCTGTGGTTGTTATCCTCTGCAACAAAGAGAGTCATTTATAGAATTGTGCTGCCACTGGAGAGTAGCTCAAATGAGGACTACTGAGATTTACTGTGTGTAAATCCCACATTTGTAAAAGTGAAGGAGCTTAGCATGGGGTGAAATATACTTGCCAATGAACTTTTAAGGTTGTGTGTTAAATCACACATGCTAAATGACCGGGGTTTTAAGAAAGGTTGTGTGATTCTGAGATTTATGGAAGTGCTGTGTAAATGTTCCTTCTTTTATTAGACAGGAGCAGTGCGTCGGGAATTTTACAAAGACAGTGACTTGAAAATAGGGGCAGTAATTAATGTTTGGGGAAGGCAAATCTTAATCTGTGATTGTGATGAATTCACTAAAGAACATTACAGGAGAAAGCATGGAATTGGTAAGTAGTGATAATAATCCTTTCCTTATGAGCATTTTTATACTTCTGAGTTTAACAGAGCTGTCTTCAAATTTTCTTACTGACAAAACACGTTCATTAAAACCTTTAGCAATAACAATCTGTTGTAGGCTGTTAGCAGCAAAGCAGTAATTTTGCAGGTAATCCCGAAAAGCTTTCTTATACATTGCTCCATTGAAAACTAACACATAATGTACGTGTTCCTCTCCTAATGCCTCTATTTGAAAACTACAGTGACAAAATAGTCATATGGATAGGCTGCCATTTCTTCTTCTCTCCTTCCCCCTCCCCTTCCAATAGCTGTGTTTGCAGTCAGAAAAGAATAAAGATCATGTAGTAAGTGGGTAAGTAGAATGAGCTCAATTATTCCCCCTTATACTATATTTCATTTTATATGGATGTCAGAGTCCTCACATAATAAGATTTTCTGACATGACGGTTTTAGTCTTTCACATTATTGGTTTTTACAATGCAGTTTTGTGTATTCTGGACCATTAGAGTGTGTATCCTGTGAAGTTTTAGCATTAAATTCTGGAAACATTTAGCAACTATGTCCGTTATGGAAAAGCATTTTGGAAATGCATAACAATAGGGGCTTTCATTTATCTGTCTTTGAATATCCCCAGTCAGACTTGCTAATGGTTCCATCGTGGACATCTTCCTGCAAAAATGACTTAGTTATTTTCTGGCAGTTTATTCATTCAATAAATATAGCTGAGCATCTGACTATTCAGAGATGGTTGGAAGAATCCTACTATGGCCTTTCCCTGCCACTGTGAAATAAAACACCTGAGCAGCCTATTTCTGTTACCTTGTGCTCAGATAGAGTGTGTGTGTGGATCAGAGCTTGTCTGCTGCATTGGGGGAATTAAATGGTGTAGCATTGCCATTCAAACACTAAATTTCTTAATTGGCAAAATATTTCTCATTAGGATTTTTTCAATAATACCTTGGCACGTCTGTACCAAAGTAAACCTGTTCTTGCCAGTGTGTGAGGAGGCCATGTTCAATAACCATGGTATTATCTGTAATAACAGCAAATTTAACTCTAGAGATGGAAAATAGGGGGTTCTGCTCTGAGAATTTCTTCAGCCAAGACCACTGCTGTTTTTTGGCAGCAATATCCTCTGTCTGAGCAAATTATCCTGAACAGAGAATGGGGGTTTCTTACTCAGGGCAGGCAATACATGAAATGCAGCTGACCATCCTGGATCAAACAAGCAGTGCAACCATGATACAGAAATGCAAAGACCCTGCCTCTCCTCTAAAGCTGGCTCAGTAATTACTGTTTATGTCTCTGGATGTTAAAGTTTGCAAGTTAGGGGAATTCAGAAGTTGCTGATGTGCAGAATTCTAGAAAACTGGGACTGTAGGTGGTCTAATCTGTTCCTGTTCTGCAGTAAAGGAAATTTCTTTGCCTCCTGAGGTATCTTGTCCTAACCTCATAGTTAAAAATGCTGCTTAGAAGCTACTCTGAAGCTGGTTTGTGTAAACTGAGAGAGTGAATTTTTTTCTCTTACCTCTGTTGGATTTGGGGAACAACTGCTAAGTATCCTCTTTTAATAATAACCTTGTACATATCTGAACACTATTCCAATACAAAACCTTACTTCCCTCCCCCCATCCCAGGCCATTTGCTGCTATGGGAAAACCTTTCAGTCTTTCTCCATAGTCCATTCTTTTCTATCTATGATAATTTTTCTCAGTCCTCTCTCCAGTTTCTCTGGCTCCTTGACACCAAACACACAAAGATGTGCTCTAGCTGAGACCTTTGGGAAACTGGGAAGTGTTTTACACATACCTTTAAGGATATATGATGGCAGAGACTCTGGCTAACATGGAAAACCATCCATCTTGATGCAACCTGTCTTGTTCACAGAAAATACTTTCTTAGAGCTAAGGGATTCACACACTTGGCTGTAAAATTCTTTCCTGCTTTCCCCACAAGCATTAAAAAAATGTAGGTATGGCTTTTTAACTGGAAGGGACCAGGAGTAGAATCAGGGTAGGTTTTGGCTTAGAAGCAGGTTTTTAGAGAGAACTAGTGAGCGTTCACCTTTTACTCTTAGTGATTTACACATTTTGTGTGTGGCTGTGGATGCACAAGGTACTCTCAAGTGGGCTCAGTCCCACAAAGTGCTCAGAATTCCACTCCGATCCAATTAAACACTGGAACGGACTTAATTGCAGTTCCAGTCCAGGGAGACCATTTACTTGAGCAAGAGTAAGCAAGTGGATAAATTAGTTCTTACATCAAGGCACAGTACTCAGCACCCCATGGCATCAATCCAGCTGTTTTGTTATTGTGTTTTTACATTACTCCCCTTCAATTTATACTCTTCTGCCAAAGCCATTAAAGAGGCTGACATTTATTTTTGAGTCTGCAGTTTCAGCACAAGTTGCTTGCCTACAGAATTTGCCTTTTAGGAGAATGAAGAGTAGTTTAGATTTCTCTTGAAGAACATGACATATTTCTAGTGTGGGATTTGCCTGTTTTAATATGTTCGTGAAAAGCAGAGTTTTTCCATGGATAAACGTGGCTAATGCTCTTCAGTAGGAAGCTGATGGCATTACTGTCACCTAGAAGTACTATGAATGCAAGAGAAAATGGGTTAATGTGTGATACTGCCTGTCCAGACTTGCTAGTGCAGCCTCAGAGGAGGAGAAAAAGACTCTGTAGCCATGCAGGTGTTGTGGTCACCCTGCTGAAATGGGAAATAGGCTGATGTGCAGTGGAGAGAAGCTGGTACTTGTCCTTCTCACTTAATACGGTATCTTAGCACAGAGTATAAAGTATTCATTCTTAAATAACAGATTACTCAAGATGGAATAAAACCAGTAAAATCTGGTTTCCTACTGCTTTTTCTTCCCTGTCCCGGCACCTCCCAGGCCTGGCTGTTGAGCCTTTTCACAGCACCCTGCAATCCCTCTCCTGTCCCGGCTCTCCACCCCTCCCACCCCCTCATTTCTCAGGCTCCGTCCCTGACCCGCTGCCGGGGCAGAGCCGTGTGCTGTTGGCCAGGCAGCTGCTCCTGGATAACAGGGATAACAGCTGACTCCTTGCTTTCCCCTCAGCGGGGCATTAAAGCCTGCCGCCAGTTTTCACTATGCTCGTCAGAGGTCAGTGTCTCTGCTGTTTAACCTCTCCACTACACGTGGTGGAGACTGAGCAGCAGCTTCTAAATATACTTGTGCATGTACAGATGCCTTTTTTTGCACAGGTAACTGTAATAATCATGAAGTAAGACTGTAAATGGAGATTTTCTTTGAATCAGGATAAACATTGTCATGTTTCAGCTGCATGGACAGTTCTGTGAGCACTAGGTTTTCTTTAATCCTGCATGTGAAAGTTGTGGACAGGGTTTTTTTGCCTTCTTATTTTACTTCTTACCTCACTTGTGAAGCAGATGCTCACTAGAAGCAGGTCTCAGCTGTTTGTCATACATCTCCTCTGATGTACAGAGAACACCATGCTAACTGCCATCTCCCCAGGTTATCACCACCTCTCTGTATTGTCCAAGTCTAGTGGGATTTCTCTCTCCTGCTCCTGGCTCTAATGTTCAGAGGTGCCTGTCCTCTTCCTCTGAAGGTAGAATTTCTTTCCTGCTTCTATACACTGATATTCAGTGTAGTTATCATTCTAATCCAAAGTATGTAGCACTTGGCTCTTCTTTGAAATGTGGTCTTATCTAACACATGAGGGTTTTCCTGCAGTTCTTCGAAGAGGGCAGAAGGTAATCTCACACTATATACCAAAATCTCAGAATGTATATTGAAACGGAAAGCTGACAAGCTCATTCAAGCTGGTTAAATGTTGCCTCTCTGGAAAGAAATTCTTCTTGAGGAATTTAGTTTTTCTTACTAAGAAGACTTTGCTATCTTCAAATTGTGTATATGCTAAAGATGTGGCTGGAGCTGTTCTGTTTCTTGATGTTCCCGGTGCTTTTTCCAATCTCACTCAGGTTTTGATGTCGTGAGAAAGCTACAAGTATGGGGTACCTGTTTGATAAACAAGGTGAAATAACCCCCCAAGTTACTACAGTAACAAGGGATGAAACTATTCATGGCAAAAATACTTGTGCTGTTCTTTCTGGAGTTAGAAATTTATAATCCCGGACCTTCACTTTACTATCTATGCAGTGTAAATTCACACTGAAAATGTTACAGCCTGGAAGAAGTGAGAATTGATTCCTTTTCCAGACTGGACAGAGGTAATTTTCTTAAACACCAGTGATCACCTTGAGAAGAGTGCATTTTGTGTGTAAGTGCCATCTGTCTGTCTGATTCTGCTGTAACACTGTGAGGCAGAGCAAAGACGAAACGAGTTTTGAGCTCTGGTAGCTGGCTCTTCACAAGTGGCAGAAATGAGTTTTTGACTAGTTTTGTAGCCTGTAGTTCTCCATGGCAATTTCCTTCTGAATTTCCTCATTCACAGGAGACAATACGAATATATAATCCTTTAAAATCCTGGAAAATATAGGTGGCACAAGGCTGGATGTTTGTAATTTTCTCTTTAGTGAGCCTAGGCAGGTGGGGGTCAGTCTCTTCTCCTACATAACAAGTGACAGGACAAGATGAAACAGCCTTAAGTTGTGCCAGGGGAGGTTTACCTTGGGTATTAGGAAAAATTTCTTAACTGAAAGGGTTGTCAAACTAGAACAGGCTGTCCAGGGAAGTAATGGAGTCACCGTCTCTGGAACTGTTCAAAATATGTGTAGATGTAGTGCTTAGGGACATGGTTTGGTGGTGGATCTGACAGTGCTGGGTTAATGGTTGGACTTGGTGATCTCAGAGGTCTTTTCCAAAATTAGTGATTCTGTGATTCTATGAATGACACAAGATCATTTTACTTCAGGGATGAGATGGGAACCAAAGGGCTGAACTTCCCTTTGGATTTCACTTACTCCAAGCTTCACTTGTGAGGGATTCAACACAACCCCCAGGGATAAAACATTATTCCTCTTAATATGTAGCTTCCTTCTAGTGTATAAATCTAATTTTCATCCACATGTGCTCAAGTTTACAAAAGGGGAAATGCTTTAGAGTCTCTTAATGAAAGCCTTATGCGTGGGTGTGAACGGGCAGACCGTGACCAGCGTGTAAACACAGGAGCTTCTTGTCCTCTGTGTCCAGGGGTCCCGCGCAGGTGCCCTGGCGCCCCGAGCGCTTCTGGCAGGACCTGTGACACCTGAGCAAAGAGGAGGGGCTTGTGTCTGCCAAAATACGCTGTTCCATATTGCGTAATTAAAAAATTAGCGCTCGGGTTGGTGAGCATCAGCCCCTCGCCGCCTCCGCCGCGCCGCCACCGGGTGGCGCTGTGGGAGCGCGGAGCCGCCGTTCCTGCTGCCGCTCCCGGCGCGGGCTTGGGGAACCCAGCCGGGAATCCAGCCGGGAATCCAGCGGGAATCTCGCCGCGGGATCCCGTGTGCTGCCTGCGGTGCTTAGCACCTGTGGGCATCAGGGTTTGCTTTCCGTCTCCGTCTTCTATGCCGATTTACGGGGTCCCTGTTTATGGTATCAGGAATTGCCTGTATCAGGCGCACGCTGCGGAGCTGTGAAAATGTGCTGTTTTGGTCACAGTCAGTGTTTAGAAAATAGGGGTCTTATTAAGTTTAACGGGAATCTCATGAGGTTTAATAAGAACAAGTGCCAGGTGCTGCACCTGGGGTGTGGCAAGCCCCGGTACAATCCAGGCTGCGGGATGAGCAGATCCAGAGCATCCAGGCCGAGGGGGTGCTAGTGGATGAGGGGCTGGACATCCCCCAGCCATGTGCCCTCGGCCATGTGCCCTCGCAGCCCAGAGGTCAAGGGTGTGCTGGGCTGTATCCAAAGCACCGTGGGCAGCAGGTGAGGGGGAGATTCTACCTCTCTGCTCTGCTCTTCTGATACCCCACCTGCAGTGCTGCATCCAGCTGTCCCAGGACATGGACCAGTTGGAGAGAGTCTAGAGAAGGCACCAAGATGATTAGAGGGAAGGAGCACCTCTCCTACTGGCAATGGCTGAAAGAATTGGGGCTGTTCAGCCTGGAGAAAGCAGGCTTTGGAGTGACCTAATTGTGGCCTTCCAGAACCTGAAGGGAACTGACAAGAAAGATGGAGAGAGACTGTTTACAAGGGCCTGGAGTGTCAGGACAAGGGGGAATGGCTTCAAATTGACAGAGAATAAGTTGAGATTAGATATTAGGAGGAATTTCTGTGCTGTGAGGTTGGTAAGGCACTGGAATAGATTGTCCAGAGAAGTTGCAGATGCCTTGTCCAGAGCAGGTCCAGAGAAGGGCAATGGAGCTGGGGAAAGGTCTGGACCTCAAGTCCTGTGAGGAATGACTGAGGGAGCTGGAGGTGTTCAGCCTGGAGAAAAAGAGGCTCGGGGTGACCTTGTCACTCTCTACAACTCCCTGAAAGTAGGTTGGAACCAAGTGGGGCTTGGGCTCTTCTCCCAGGAAACCAACAGGACAAGAGGAAATAGTCTCAAGCTGCACCAGGGGAGGTTTAGGTTTGAAATTAGGAAGAAATTCTTCACAGAAAGAGTGATTAGACATTGGAATGGGCTGCTCAGGGAAGCGGTGGAGTCACCTGCAGGCTTTTAAGGAAGGACTGGACTAGGCACTCAGTGCTGTGGTCTGGTTGACATGGTGGTGCTCAGTCATAGGTTGGACTCGATGACCTCAGATGATCTAATTGATTCTGTGGTCCCTGGAAGAGTTCAAAGCCAGGCTGGATGGGGCTCTGAGCAACCCAGTCTCGCAGAAGGTGTCCCTACCCATGACAGGGGATGTTGGAATGAAATGATCTTTAAGGTTCCTTCCAGGCCAAACCATTCTATGATTCTATGAGTCTGTGATTTTGGTGCATGTTTATGCACACACACATATTCTTTCATGGTGAAAATGGCTTTGAAAATTTCTGAATGGTCTTCCTTTGGGCTTGGCTTTTTTGCTTCTGAATCACAGAAAGGGCACATGTAGTTTTTATGGAGAAGAATGTTGGTGTGGTTTTGCAAAACTCCTTTTGACTGATTCAGGTGAAAGTATCAGCTTTTTGACTCAGACCATATTCTTCTAAGAAGTAAAGGCTAAAGGAGAACTTGTGTTTTCAGGCTAAAGAAAAATTCTGGCATCTGAATGCTTGCTTTATTTTTCAACTCACACTGCTGTTAGGCAAGTCAGATTTTAGGAGTGCTGTGCTTTGATCTTCTGATATAGCCATGTTTAAAACATTTTAATCACAAACCAGTTCAGTGTTCCAAGTGACAGCAGTTTTGTCATCCTCCTCTATTTGCACTGAAACCCATGCTATGAGTTTAGGTTATCCACATCTCTTCAGTTCTGGGTAGAAAAGTTCAGTTTTCAAGGAAAAAAGCTTTTATTTCATCGGATCCACTTTTATACACTGGTCTCTTATATCTCTCATATCCCTCTGATGTGAGGCTGACCCTGTGCTGAGCAGGAGACCTCCCGAGGTCCTGTCCAGCCTGAGTTATCCTGTGTTCCTGTGGCTGATGCCTTCATTTGCCTCAGGTCTGCCCATTTGCTTTCTCCCATATGCAAGCTCCTTTTTTCCCTCTCACCCTTTCAATTTTCCATTAACCTCACTTAAGCAGCAGACTGAGCTCCTCTGTTAGGTTTATGTGAACACACTGGAAGCTGGAAGCTGTCCTGCAGCAGAAGGGCAGTGCAGGGGTGCAACGAGGGGCCAAATGGGACAAGATTTTCACCAGGAGAGGAGTAACGAGGGTCAGGGAAACAGCGTTTTGGGAGCTACTTCTGTGGGAACTGAGTGCAGGGCCCTGACCAGATGTGCCTCTGCTGAGTCAGGACAGCTCCTGCTTTGTTCCTGGGATGGTCAGGACCACTGATCACTGCAAGACAAGATTTGAGTCTGGGGAAAATGAGGAAAAACAAAGCTTCCAAAACTCTGGATACAGTGAGTTGTGGGCTGAAGTTATTGGCTTTAGTGTACCAAAGACTTTTTATATATGTATGTTTTAAATAATGAATAAAATTTTATTTATTTATGTATTTATTTTCCTCTGGCCAAAAGCACAGGGCAGGAAACTCATAAGCCAGTTATTTACTTAATCATGTTGTCTCAAAGGATAAAACTGAAAAATTAATTTAGAATTTTTCATTTGCTATTTTATCCCATTTTGAAACTGTATTTGTCTTTCCTTTTGCCTGTGTATCTTAATGATATGTTTCAAACATTTTAAGATTATAGATGAAATCCTGAAAGCCTTGAAGAAATAATTTTGCTATTGGCTCTATGGAGGCTTTTTCTAGCCCTGTAGGAGGGATCCTGGTTTGACTTTGATCAGTGGTCTGTTACAGAAATAGGCTAATAAGTATTCATGTTGGAAGTTTAAATCCTAGGTAACATGGCTTCATCACAGCACTAACAAATAAATCTTGCTCTCTTTGCTGCAGTGGATTTCACCCCAGTTCAGTATAAGACTCCACCACCTCCAGAACCAGAAAAAACTCTTCCTCCTTATAACGGATTTGGTTCTGAAGAAGATTCCTTGAGCTCCTGTAGGGGTTTGGTTATCAAGCCTGCCCATAAAGATTACAGGCAATTCCTGGTGAAAGACAGGTATTTTGTGTGAAAAATAATTTCAGTTTTTTAAATTATGTATTTTTGTGAAGGAGATAAATGTTATGTAGGGATGTAATTTTTTTCAGCAAAATATACAGCTCATCAGACTTTTAAAGGGCAGGTGCATGAGGCCTGGGTTAGTGATATGGTACTCCAATTTTCTGCAAACTCTGCAAAACTTCTCTTTGGAGAAGGCAAATATTGTGACCCTTCCATCCTCTACCTCCTTCCCTCTGCCATCTTCGGTGGGAGTTAGACAGAAATCTTAGTCCAGGCATTAGTCAGGAATTTTGTATGATCCAGCAGACCAACACGGATTTGTTTTTCTGTTTGACTTTATAATACTTACTTTTTTTTTGTCTGCTGGATTTCATGCCATTTACTGTAGCACTACTAAAGCTTTAACCCTTTACTTTCCATTATGAAATCGTTTCTCAGGCAGCAGTTGTTGAAGCCAAAGCAAAAAAGCAAAGTCTCCTGCTAAAGATTCACCTGGAGAATCTCTGTAAAAGAGGAAGCTGTTAGAAAAGGCTTGGGAATGTATTGATAGTGCATATACAGACACTGCAGATTATTTAAAACACAGTCACTTAATAAATATCCAACTAGTAAGATCATCTGGTGGACCTGAATTTGTGGGAGATAATCCTAGTATGAATTGCTATTCAGAATTTGGTTTGAGAATATACACACCTAAATGTGTTCTTCCTTTATAAATTTTCTGGAAAGAAACTTGGGGCTTGATTTGCAACTCAACTTGAATAAAAATTAATTCCAGACCTGTGGCAGAGAAGTAATTTTCCCCTGAAAATTATTCCTTTCTATCTGGCTGACTCTATCTGGTTCTGTTAATTTAAGCTGAAAATGGTTTTTGACAAAGTAGTGAATCTTATGCCATTTTCCTTCTAGGTGCAGTAGGAAAACAATTAATGTATGTTACAAAACTCAGGAGAAGGCATCTCTTAGGGGTGAGAACTTTTCTCATACTCTGTTTTTGATTTCTTACCTGTTCCTTTGGTTTTTCAGATATGGCATGGATAGTAACATACTGCGCTATGGGGCGAAACTCATCACGGACAGTCCTATCGACAAGGATCGGAAATTTATTATTTCCTGCTTCCTGAGGGATAACAGCATTTTAGTTTTTGAATATGCAGAGAGAAACTCAGGTAAGATATAGTAATGTCTCTAATCAGCCCCAGTTCCCCTGCTCATTTGGTTGGACTTTACAGTAAACATTGTGGCCAGACTCAGGAGTAGCAGAAGCAGGGATGTGGATTTTTAAATGAGAATTACATCAGCAGGCCTGCTGCATTATCTTGCATAGCTGGATGTCATAGTAATTCATGATCTTCCTCACTCAGAATTACATTGTTCATTGCTTGACAGTACTTCACAATATCCTTTGGGAACTGCAAGTGTAATGCATTAGAACTTTTATTACATTTTAATTTGAAAATCTGACCTTTAAAAATTTGCTTTTGTTGTGGATAACATACAGGAACAGTATTGTAACTGATGATAAATAGGGACAGGAAATATAAGACATCAAGAATGAAAGACTAAATCCTTTGTTTTGCAAAATTGTGTTATGAAACCTATACAGCATCCATTGTATAGAAGCAGCTCATGAAAGCTAAACAGCTGTGACACTTTCTAACGTAATTTACCATTAATCATGGAGTGCTGAGCATTTGAAGAGGGAAGATTACCCTGTGCTAGAGTCTGGATTTGTGTTTGTGTACAATACTGAACTGTATTCCAAGAGCCAGACTGACAGTGTTTAAGTGACAAATAAATGCTTTGTTACTTCTCAGTTGCTTGACCACATTTATCCTATTGCTGGAGCATGGGCGCCAAATGTTGTCATGTTTAAATTATTTTGGCCACTGTTGTCCATTTTAGGCTGCCTCCACTTGAGCATATGAAAGGTTTTGTGATTTTCAAGCATCTTTTTATTTTTCTGAAGTGTCTTGTGCGCAGACGGAAGGACACAGCAGTGGGAAGGATGTCAGAAAGTCATTCTGTAATTCAGAGAGATGGGGGAGCTTTGGCTGAGCATGACCCCGTTGGAGAGATTAGTGTCTTTCTGTGAAGCCCACAAAACATGAAGAAGCAACAGTTTCAGAGCAGTTAACATCCAGAAGTGCCTTTTCAATCCAGAGAACCTCTGATGGCCTCTCTGCTTGTATCCAACTATATTATGAGTGCATAAATAGGCACCTCACCCCCAACTGTCTTGGGGTGACTCTATCATGTGTATCCCCTATCATGCTCTATGCCCAAAAAGTAGTATTGTGCCTTTTCTGTGCCTTTAAACTGAGCTTGAAAAAAAAAAAAAACCAGATGAACTTTCCAAAGCAGNCAACATCAGAACACATCAGGAGAATTTTCTCCCCGAGGCCCGGGGGTGGGCCCACGCCCTCACCGACCAGCTCCGAGGAGGAGAGAAATCACACCTACAGAAGGACTCTGAAATCTTCCCAGGTTTCTCTCTATAGCGGGGGTTTTAATTCATTATTCAGCATTATTATCCTTTTCCTGTGTGTTTGTTAAAATAAATAGTTTTTATCTCTTTCACTTTCCTTCGAGGAAAAATTTCTTTTTTCCCGAACCCTGTGGAGGGGAAGGGTGGTTGCAACCTGGTTTTCTCTCAGGGGCTGTGTTACTAGATTTTGGCCAAACCGGCACACCAACTAAAATACAAGCAGTTCTCTGAGAAGTGTTTGGAAGAGGTGTAGAGTACCTGCTTAGGACTTCGATGAGCATTCGCAGTTAGTCCTGCTCCACTACAATATCAAGATTTAGCACTTCTATGGCAGCAGTGTCTTGTTATCAATATTTTACTCACTTCCTGGCATCCAGTGGCCTGTAATTCATGGAACTTCTTTTGTTGCAGCTAACCACACGCACAGAGTTATGTATGTCTTTAATAGGTAATGCTGCTGTGAGGCCCAAGAGCAGCTCAGTTCTCCACCAGTGAATGACACATTTGATTGGCATTTTTTATGTCTGGAGACATAAAGGGTCTGAAGCTGAAGGTACAGCTGCACTGTTAAATTGAAGAAGTCCAGGGAACAGTTTGAATCTTGGATCCCAAGTCTGTGTACTGCCTGTTCAGTCACTTCTAGTTCTCCTTTGCACCGTTTCAACTAGACAAGGCCCCAGAGAGCCTTGAACACACAGTAATAATAGCTGTGACCTGAGACCCCAGATTTATCCCACAGCACTCAGAGAAGAGTCAAAGCCACACACTGCAGTGCAGATGTGGTCAGCTGGTCAAGCCATCATCAGCAGGAGTGCAAGGCCAGAGATTGCTGCCTGCCTTCCTTCCATTTTGGAATGAGAATTTGTGCTGGGATTTCATCTGGGAGCCCGTTGAACACTGCTGGTCAAATGAAATGTGAAGCAATAAATGGGCAAGTTTGCACACTAATAGTAACAATTGCTTCAAGACACATATGAAAGGCATGTGTCTGTAAGTGGACTTTTAACTTCCCTGTGTTGTTAAAATGGATGGAGTAGCTGACTTTTAGAGGTCATAGAAAGGTGAAATGGAAGGATGTGGCTAAGAACTGGCCATTGGAGAGTTTAGTGAGAACAACACTGAAGAGGCAGGATGAAGAGTAGGGATGTGGTGGAGGAGGTAGAGCAGTAGTTGGAAAGAGGCCTGGGTCTGCAGAAGTTTCTTTGTTCCCACCTTCCTTTTCTTTCTACTTCTTTTCTCTATCTCTCCCTCATTTTAGTCATGTCTGAAGGAAAATGAATGATTTTTTTCAATGTTAAGAATGAGAAGGCTTTGCAGAGGTCAGGTAAGAGTGGCTAAGGAAAAGAAGTAAAGCATCCAAAGTAACAACCTGGCCATCCCTTTTGTGCACAGGTTCAGAGGGCTATTTTTGCCTTTTTATTTACATGAACTGGTACAAAGTGGCAAGTAATACTTTAGATCTCAATCCTAAAATGGAACTAGTAAGTTGCTCTTAGTCTTCCCTGTTCAGCAACCTGAAGTACTTCACTCTAATATTAGTAACACTGTGAAACTATGAAATTCAGAGGGCTGGACATCTTGAAGCACTTCTTGAGATGGGGATCAAAGCATGAGAACTTTGGCTCCCCATGAAGAAGATCACAACCCCTTTTTTACTCAGTGTAAGACCCAGCCAACAGCTGTACAAACACCTGCAAACTCTGATCTGATCTTAATGGAAGAGGGTCTTTCGTGGTGGTGTTTATTTTGTGCTTTGAGCCTGGCTTTTGTAGATTTCCATCAAAACTCCTTATCAGGTTTCAGTGTAAAATCTCTAACTTAATGAGATATTTTCAGTCATTTTTCTATATACCACTTGTAATGTATTAACCTGTAACATTTAAAAAACCATTATGGGACAGAAGTAGGTTTCCAGTATAAGTGCACAGTTGCAGGGAAATAGAGAGGCAAGAGTGAATTTCCAGTCTTAAAAAGACATATTAAATATTAAAAACAGTTGCCAGGATTATATAACCTAAGATTTCTTATTTGTTTTCATAGCTGGGTGAAAAGGAATGTGTTAACATTAGAGTCACATTAATGATTTGAATTGTTTTTTGTTCAAGCAAGGTCCGATGATTACCATAGTGGAGGGTTTTTTTGTCTTTTATGATGCTAATAAAGCAATTAAGACAGACATCTGCTCCAAACCCTGGTTTAATAAGTAATTTGGGTTTCACATTCATTTATAATTTTGACTATAAAAGGCATTTGATTACACTGTTCAATAGCCTTTTATTGGACTTGCATCACTACCTGACATTAGGGCATCATTAAATGTTACTAAAGTAAGATTTTGGCTTTTGGCTTTTGGCTTGGAAGCTCAAATATCAACAGGAAGCAAACCCCAGAGTTGTTGTAGGGCACATATCCCAGTGAAACTAAACATGTGACAGAAGGTTTTCCAGAAAGCTTGGTACATGCAATGCAGTCCTGTGGTGCACCACAAGTTAATACAGGAAAGTGAAATGTTCCTTTTAGCATCATACCTACCCTTGAGTACCTCGTGCAGTTTCTAGTGACACAAATAAAATCATTATACTGTGAAAAGGAAACATGTGACATACCCACCCCATAAAGCAAAGAGCAGATCACAATTAAATAGCATTGGCAGAACAATGTGTGGAAGACTCTGTCATGCCACTCCTACGTTTTAAAAAATTTCAAAAGCACTTTAAGAGAAGTTAGAATTATGGTGCACCGGAATTCACAATCTTCGTAGGACAGCGCTCTCTTAAGTTGTGATTTTTATTTTCCTTTTTCTGCTTTTAACAGTTTAAGGATAATTGCCTGCATCTTACTTTTTGGATATTAGGTTTCTCAAGGGCCAGTTCCAAGGCTGGTGACAGGGTTATGGGAACGATTTGAAGAGGCACATTTCTGTCCCATTTTAAAGAAAAGAAAAGCAGGGAAGGTGTTTGGCAGGCATTCAAATGAGACATGTCACAGAATGTGCACAGTGTAACTGTTGCTGTGGACACTGGCAGAGATAGTCCTTTTAGCAATGAGAGGGAGGGGAAGAGAGTGTTCTGAGACAGGAAATTGGAGCACAAAACATGGTATTTAAATACAAATCATCTGGTTTGGGGTGTCTTTTTGTTGATGGCTTGGAGGCTTTCTGTGTGTGAGGGTCTTTTTTTTCCCAAGTAAAGCCGTAATTAGCTATTTTCAATTCTATTCCTGTAGGGATACCTGGTGGGAAGTTCCTGGAAAGAGGTCGCATCAAGAAGCCTGGGCAGGAACTCTTTAAGAGTGAGCCATCTGAATACTACGAGGCTCGGGATCTGTTTGTTGGAGCCAGAGTTTGTTTCCATGGTCACAACTTTCTTTTGGTGGATGCTGATGAATACACATTCAACTACATGGAGAAGAATGCAAATGAGGTGAAGCAGGCTCTTGTTAATCTCTGTTATCTCTCAGGGGTGTGGTTTATCCATATATTTTTCAGAATTATTTATACTGTTTCCTCACCCAAAGTTCACAGCCTAGTGCTCTCTGTCTAGCAATGGATTTAGGAGATGCCAGCTGGGAGTGCATGCAAGTCTGGCCACTCTTTACTGTTTATTCCCTTTTCCTTTCTCAGAATCCACTTGGACTGTATTAGCGGTTGTGAGAAGGGATATCCCTGCCTATTCCTTCTTTAGGCTGTTTATGAACCTCTTGTCCCTGAGCTGATCTAACTCTTGCTGAACCTACAGATGCTGTCAGCTTCCACACCTTTCTGTGGCAGTAAGTTGTAAAGTTCACTGCCTGCTATGAAAAACAAGTATCTGATAAAAGAAGTATCTTTTATCTGTTTTAAACCAGCCTCTCACTAGTTTCAAGGCCAGTTCTAGCGTTCTGGGGTTTGGCGAAGATCCCCATTCACCTTATGCACCACCTTCATAATTCTGTAAATCTAAGACATTCTTCCCCCTCAGCCTAATGCTGTCCTAATCCTTCAGAGTCTCACCCTTTTTAGTTTGTCCTTGCAAAGTAACTGTGAGGTGTGGAGACTGGAACAGTGCACAGTACTCAAGATGTGGACACATCCAATTTAGTCTTACTGATGAGGCTATTTTTTGTCCTGATTTGATTTTTTGGGTTCACACATTTTTCTGCCAGAAAGTTTCCCTTGTAATATTAGAAATTCATATCACAGTCAGGAATTCAAGCTTACAGTGTTTACTGAGTTTCACTGTCTTTTTTTGTTGCCTTCAGAGGGGAGAGCAACAATAAATTGAGAGCTGGGATGTGTCTGCTGATTTATACTTTAGCAGAATGGTGCAATTTTTTTTGTAAATTTATGTGGATTAGCACCATCTGCTTTCCCTGGAACAATGAGGAAGATCTGCAAAATGCTTTTGGATGTAAAATGCTAAGGCTGCTAAATGCTTTAAGCAGTAAAATACAAAGCTGAAACCTTAAAAATGCAATCCAGTGTGTTTCCTTCATGCTGGAGTGTTTCTCCTCCTGGTAGAATCAAAACCAAACCTATTCTCCAGAATGCAGAGCTCATCCTTAGATTGTAAATGTTCTTTGGAATGTTGTTTGCATTGATTGTCGTGGATCAAATGGATGAGACTTTAGTTCTCCAGACTGGTTGATTGTATAGTATCAAAATAAAATCCACAAAATGCGAAGAGGCAACATTGAAAATAAGTCCTTCCAGTGAATTTTGAAAGGTTCTTTGCACAATTAACATTTTAATGCAGCTGGTAGAAAAAAAAGGTTGATTCTCCCAATGGTAGGTGCTTCACTCACATCCTTTGACTAGAGCTCCAGAAGGTTGCCTCAGTTCATCAGGGGATCACATACTCAAATCAAACCAACTTCAGCAAATATTAGAGAAGATCAGAGATAGAAGATGGTTTGAAGAAGAAGAAAATTTAAAGATTACTATTTGTTAGTTGTTTCTAAAACTAGAAAATAAATAAATTTCCTTCTGAGTAGACAGAGAACACATCAGTATGTTTTCTGAAAACTAGTGAAAGAAACCTGTATGGAATGTTTTTTTTATGGAAATTGCCGTTTTGACCACAGTTCTATAGGCATATGGTGATTTAGATGAAATTTTGATTGGTAATTATAGTGCAGGAGGATAGTGAAAATTTGTTTGACACCATCTAAGATAGTTGGAAAGTTTTAATTTTGTGTTTCAAAATTATACTTATTGTATTGTTTTTAAGTTATAGGGAGAGAAAAATCACTGAGTCTTGTCATTTTGATTGCCACCTTTACTGAAAGTAACTTCAAGGACCTAGTTCAAACCTTTTCAGCACTTTTAGCTTCTTTTTCAATTTGAGGGAAAAAATATTTATTTAGAAAGCGTAGATTTGCTTGCAAAACAGAAAACGTGTGTTGTACACAGTCCTACTGGTATTATCCAGATTTGGGGAGGGCTGTTTCAAACAAGGCATCATTGGAAGGGAATTCAACATCTCTGAGCAGCCTCAGTTGTTCTTACTTTGCTGTTTGCTGCAGAACAAACTTGGAAAAGGATTTTACTTCCATTGAATTCAGCGTAATAACCTCTGACTTAAGCAAGACAATCAAACAAAACTAGACTGTGACTAGAAACATGTCAGCAATTACACGGGAAGGGGGAAAGCAGGTGAAATTATTGCAATGCTGCTCAGATACTCAGTGCCTATGTAGGTGTTTGGAATATGTAGTTTAGAAAGAAAGATGTAAAAATAGTTGTTTTGGTAATGTTGAGAAGACAGGCTCTTAAATATTCAGAACACTTTGTCCATCCTAAAATACTCTGCCCTCTGACTCCTTCTGCTCAGTCTTTTCTCCCTGTTCCTTGCTTGATCAGCAGAAGGCTGTGTGCTTATGGCTCAAACTGTAACGTCTTGGAGAGGGGCCTGGAAACGCTGCTGCCTCTAAAACTCTTTGATTGCTGGTCCAGCTGCTCCAAACCGCTGCCTTGCAGGGCACTGCCTGCCAGGGCTGCACCTGGGGTTTTGGCTTAGGTAGAAGTTGTCTTCTCTAATTCTGAGAAAAACCTGCAAGCACTGATGTATTGATTAAACTTGGATCAATTTGTACTGTTCTGGCAGTGCCATAGGGACTTTAAATACTCTTTTCTACATCACTTTGAACTGATACAAAGCTGTAGACACACTTCAGCTTAGTTGGGACTGAGGCCCAATTTTTATGTCCTGGTCCTTAATACTGCTCATACCAAATTTCAAATAATTGCTGTTGGAAGAAATGGGAGAAAAGTATTTTCAGGCAGTTCATTGTGCTTTTTAAGTTAGGCAGAGCATGACAGATGTAAGGACATAGCAGATAATCATACTTGGAGTCACCCTCAATTTAATTACTAAATACTTCTGTGCTTTATATTAAAAATGAGTATAGCAAATAAATCTTTGGTAGAGCATTAACACAACAATCTGAATACAGATTGAAAGCCTTAGTACTTCAGTTCTGTTTAATCTGAGTTCAAATTTATTTCAATGGTCTAGTTAGGAAGAAATAAACATTTAAGCATTTTTACATACAACAGGTAAAATTGGTTCCTAAGAAATTTCCAATGTGCTATTTCTGAGTATGTAAGACAATGTAGTCCAAAATGAATGAGACTATCTGTTGAAACATTTCACTGGAGCCAACAGTGAAATATTAGCCTTAACTTGGTGAAATTTATGACTTGAGTATTCAGTGAGGTGCACCAACATAAAATGAAGACCAAGTTATTAGAACTGTATTTTAAATGTTTCTACTTCTGCTTTAAAAATGCAGTGTTTCAAGCAAAGGTGGATGTTCTTTTATGTAGCTGGACTAAACTTTCTGAGAATGCATGATCTGAAGATCTTTGTTCAATTGTTTTTATTCTTGATAGGAAGCAACTTTTTTTTCCAGTAACAAGCTTCCCTCCAAACTTAACACAGTGATGATTTATGCATTTGAAGCAAGGGAAGGAAAAAACTAGTAATACTCTGCAATTCAGTATTGCCCTACGCCTTGATGACACACATGGTGGGTTGCAGAGTGCTTTTCATAGAATAGCTTGGATTGGAATGACTTGGGAATGGAAGGGACCTTAAAGATCATCTCGTTCCATCTCCTGTGCCATGGGCAGGGACACCTTCCACTAGACCAGTTGCTCAGAGTCCCATCCAACCTGGCCTTGGACACTTCCAGGGATGAGGCAGCCACAGCTTCTATGGGCAACCTGTGCCAGGGCCTCACCGCCCTCACAGGGAAGAAATTCCTCTTAATATCTAATCTAACCCTGCTCTCAGTTTGAAGCCATTCCCCATTGTCCTGTCACTCCAGGCCCTTGTAAACAGTCTCTCTCCATCTTTCTTGTCAGCTCCCTGCAGGTACTGAAAGGCCACAATAGGTCCCCCTGAAGCCTTCTCTTCTTCAGGCTGAACAATCCCAGTTCTCTCAGCCTTTCCTCATAGCAGAGGTGCTTCATCCCTCTGATCACCTTGGTATCTCCTCTGGACTCGCTCTAGCAGTGCACACGGCCGGGGCATGCCCAGCTCTCACCCACCAAGTCCTTCTCCCAGGGCTGCTCTCCATCTGTTCATCTCCCAGCCTGGACTGATACCAGGGATTGAGACCCAGGTGCAGCACCTTGCACTTGGTCTTATTAAACCTCATGAGATTCCCATGGGCTCATTTCTCCAGTTTGGACAGATCTCTCTGGATGACATCCTATCCTTCAGGTCTTTATAACCTGTGCCTTACTTTCCTCTCTTAAGTTCCCTATGTCTGATATTGGTGTCGTCCTCAACAAACTGAAGAACGTGACTGAATCTCGTGCCAAAGAAATCAGAAAGACTTTTGCTGTGACTGACCCTGAGCATACCAATGTGATTGGGTATGACACTTTCAGGTAAGACAGTGTATTTGAGGTTTTATCATTTAATAAAGGCACAAGCCCCCAAAATGTATACAGCAGGACTGGGTTTTGATGCTTTCTCCACTGACAAGTTAGCTGACAAGTGGCATAGATTCATTTTGCATTTACTTGGAGGTTGTGTGTGAAAAAGAAAGTAAATCCATGCTCCAGAAAAAAAAAAAAGTGATGGTTTCAAGTAAGCTGATAAACAGAACAGAAATCTGTCTATATTTTATGGAGCTGACAGAGTGTTGTGAAGAAGGGCATAAGTCAGCAGTAATATATATGCTGAAAGTTAAAGAAAAGTCCATCCTGAGAGTCAAACAATAGTTTTGAAATTCAAGTAGGAATGTTCAAGTTGCCTCCTGAAAATGGTGTTTGGGTTTTGAATCATTGGTAAAGAAAACAGTCTTTACAGAACTAAGGTGTATTGAAATTATAGAAGTGGTAAGCATGTTTAAAAAAAAAAAGCAGTAGTGAGAACAATAATTAATACTTGGATAGTAATTTAAACATGGATAAAGGGAGCAGAAGTCTGGATTCTGGCAATGATCCAGATATGGCAATGGGCAGATGTAGAGATACGTGAAAGAGGAAATCATGCTCAAATACAAGCTGATTTCAATTTATCCCACAGCCAGAATATTGAGCATATGAACTGTGTTGGGCACAGTACTGTTAAGGTTAATCATGTGAAACAGAGGAGGAAACTTCACTTAGCAGCATTTGGTTTTCACAGAAGTAATACACTGTGTATTTAGGAACTGTCATAATAACTAAGGCATGTAAGTAGATGAATATTGCATGGAATGTCATCTCCATAGGAATGCTAACCAAGGCAGAAATTGCTTCTGAAATATCTCAGAAGAGAAATAGATCAGCAGAAGGTTCTTTCAGCAATTCGAAGTGAAAGTAGTTAGAAATTAAAACAAGCTGGTATTCAGAAATGAAAAGTAAGTGATTAAAAGGTAGGATTTAAACTAAGAGAGGCCACAGTTTTTGGCAGCTTTTGGTTAAAAATATTCCTGAACTCAGATATTTTACTCAGCAGAAGCAAGATTTTGAATTGCTAATTGCATTAAGAGGGAAGATGTTATTACTTGAGTAAGAAGGAAGAAAATTGAAAGTTAATGTTTGACAGGAGAAAGTTTCAAGCACTTGGAAAAGGGTTTTTAATTTATTTACAAGGTAACTATGTACAATAAAAAATATGTTTTTAGTTCAAATTATGAAATAACCATCTGCAAAACCTTGTGCATGCACTAAGAGCAACTCAAAGGTTTGGAAGATTTGCATGACAAAATTAGAGAAGCAACCTTTTAGAAGGGATGATGGTGCTTTTAAATGGCAGGGAAAGGTTTTTATTTTATCCAGAAGAGGCTCAATTTGGTGTAAATTTAATCATGTACGTAATCTGCAGCTGTGAACAGCTCAGCTGTTTAATTTAGGGTGGTGCTATTCTGTGACATGGAGAGAGATATGTCTGATCATGTGGTATTGAGGGACTTGGTTTCAGCCACAAAAAATGCAGGAGCCCTCTCCACGAGCAGGGAAGCTGGGGAACCCAAGTAATCAGGGTTTTCTGGGCCTCAGTGCTCACCTGGGCCAGTCTCAACACCCACTAATGGTGCCCATCCCTCCTGTGGGGGGGAAGGCCTGGGGTCTAACAGGGAATGTTCACACTGCCAGAGGAAGAATTTGCTTCTAAGGAACATTGAACATTTGTGCTCTGTAGTGATAGTAGGTTTTGTTTCTGTTAATTTGTATTACACCCAGTAATCTAAAGGCTCTCTTCTTATTATTATCCGTGTATCTTATTTTAGAATGAACGAAAGAAGCATTTTTAATGACAAAAACGGGAGCACTTCTTTACATCTATGAAAATTCCAAGATATTTTTATGTGACTAGAATATTTTTTTCTTTCAGTGTCTTATTGTGTACATCTCTATTTATTTTTTATCTGCCATGACATTTGATGATTATAACTAACAAGAAATGATTATTTTTAGTACAGGCAATTATCTGTATGACAGCGTCAATGATAATCCTCTTTCCTTATCTTAAATACAGCTGAGGTTTTACTGTGCCCTGAATTTAGCTGTTCAGATTTCTTCCTTTCTACCTATGTAATTTTATATGATCTGCATGTAAAAATACATCTGTAAGTATGGTGTAGTGAACAGAATTGTAATTATACAATTTACTTTAACTGCTTTCAGAACCCAAGTCTTCAGTATTTCATCCGGGAAATAAATATGTGATGTACACTGAAGCTATCCCCTAAGCTATCATTAAAACTATTGTAATCTTTGTTAAAAAGAGAATTAAAAAATAACTAAAACTTAGATGCCCATGCATCACGCAGCCCTATCCAGTCTGTTTTTTCTCATAAACTACTGGCAAGATTGTTTGCTGTTAGAGAAAAGAACCATGTGGGTCTAACAAAGATGCCTATCTTCAAATCAGCTTGAGAAGCAGCTCTCTTGAGCAGTTAATTATGACTTCTTCTTTCTGTAATAAATTCAGATTGCAATCTGTCTTATTCTTCTAGAAAAAAAAAGTAAAACAAGAGATAGCTAAGCTGTGGGAACAATTATTGCAGCTTGTTTTTTTTTTTTGTCAGGGAGAGTTTAGATGTCATTCTGTTTGTGAGTCTTGGGTCTCACTCATTAGTCCCTCACAATAACTAAAATACTGCTTAATTCCCAAGTGAAATAATTTTATCTGCGGGTTTTTGTGATTTGATTGTCACTGACTGCATTGAGAAAATAAAAGACTTTTTAAATCCTGACACTGGAAAAATCTGTGCCATGTATGGAAATCCAGTCTGTGGAAATGTTCCGATGGCTGATGTTATCCTCAGCCCCCAGCTCTGCCAGCCCAAGCACTGGAGTGCTGGGCTTATCAGGCAGCATTGTCCTCTTTGTGTGTGCAGTGCTGTTACTGCAGGTTGCAGGATGGAGGCTCCAGCTTTGACTGGATCTCTGAATGCTACTGCAATATAAATAATAATGTCCAGTGAGTGGAAAAATAATACTGACAAGATAATGATAATATTAGTAGATGGACCAGGTCTTGGTCGTGAAGTTTGTGTAATCTCAAATAAGGTTCGCTGCTGTCAACAACTTGTCACTTCCTTGTATTTATTTCCTGTGACTGCAAATAAAGGATAATTTGATTTATTTAATATGAAAAAAGAAGCAGTTGAATCAAAGTAGACACTCTGCAGTATTTAACCTTTCTTTCGTAGTTGTGTAAGTGCAATCATATTACATGAGGTGATGCCTTCATTTGAACAGGACCACACAAGCCTCTGAGAGGAAGCAAGTGAAGAACTGTGTTTCTTGTTAGAAGTTTGCAGATTTGGAAGGGTCCTAAGTTTCTGTGCTTTCAGTTCACATGTGGATGTTAAAGAGACCCCTCATCAGATTAATTCAACAATTTAAGTATTCTCCAGGCAGCCGTTTGAGTCTTGTGTCAGAACTTTGTGCATCACTACTAATTTCTTCCATTTGTTTTCAAGGATTGGTGTTTAATCACAGTGATTCAGTATCCTCATGGGTATCACAAGGTACAGCACTAATTGCACCAGCAATTACGGTGAAGTTTATTCTTAGTGCAGTTTATCCAGAAGTATTATATATAATTAATCTAATTTTGACTGAGACACATAGGCCTATGTTGATGCTTGCTGGTAAAAGTCTGCTTGAATGAGAGTGCACCAGAGCCAGATGTTTGGGATCATAGAGCCAGTGTAGTTACACTAATCCAGGTTTGACAAGAGGCCTCGTAACAGCTGAGGGAGCTGACACTGTCCCATCAGATGGATCTCAGGAACATTTCTTCTTCCTTGAGCTGGGCTGATTTGTCTGAGCAGCACACACAGGCTTGGGAGAGCACATCGTAGGCCCATCCCTGCATGGGATCGGATTCTCCACTTACAGCAGCCAAGTGTAAGCTGCTCGTTGCTGCCTCATGTCTTACATTCTTGCCAGGGGAGCTTGTGGTTGGGCGTAATTTTCTGTATGGCATCTCTGGTAAAACACTTGAGTCATGGTTAGGATGTATTTTTGTATGTATAGACAGCTACTGAGGAAATTTGGACATACTTTCTCCCCAAAAATTAGTGATTATTACCTGGTTTTAACTTATTTACTTAAAACTAATGTAGGCTGTTGTTTTTGTGAACAGAAACTGGATAGTCAGTGTGGCTGGTGGAGCATTTTCAGAACATGAAATTATGACTCTTGGGCGTCACTATGGCGTGAGAGATGACAGTCAAACAGACCTGCACCTCCTCCTTTCAGTGGCTCAAGAAAAACTAAAGAAAAATACCTTTGAAAATTTTGAACAACTGACTACAGTGTTTATGTACAACGACCGAGAAAAGTAAGTTTCCTGTCTTTATCCTAAGCTGTTATTTCAGAAGCTCTTCTTGTAAACCCACCTACTTTCTGTTTATTGCTGAGTAAATGGTGTATTGTGGCCAAAGAACATTATTCATAATGTTAAGCCTCTCTCAGCACTTAACAAGACAAGAAAAGGACAGCCTTTTTGTCTATTTAAATTTTGTGTGGACTTTTTATTATAGATGCTGTACTGAACATTCTGTGACATCAGATACCAGTTCATGGGCAAAACACAGGATTTTAAATCAAAGAGGAGAAATAGTGATTTAAGGGGAAAAAAAAGGAAAGGACTTGGATTCTTTATGTGACTCATTTGCCCTTTTTGTCCTCTGACATCACAGATGAAGCATCACAGATAATCACTGAGGATCTCAGTATAAGAAAGGCTACAATGTGACCTTCAAGTTTCTCAGCTTTGTAATAGCAAAATTTAATAAAACTTTGTTTTCTTTACCTCTATCCCGATATTCCTCACGTGTTTTCCTATTTACAGAAATATTCACTTGAAGTAAACCTGGAAAATACCTAATGTACATTTCTACCTCTCTCTTTCTGATGTGCAGGTGTGGGTTGTTGCCTTATGAGACCTGCAGGACTATTTGCAAGTCCTTTAAGTTGCCACTTGCTGATGATCTTCTAGAAATTTTATTGACCAGGTAACTTAAGGGCAGACAGTCTGACTTGCTTTTACAGGTGCAAATCAGTGCTAAATATCTACTGCAGACACAAATCTGCAGCATTTTAGGAGGTGGTGCAAAATCTGATAGGAATCCTTTCATGATACAGATTTTGTCCCTACACACATGCAGACTTTCCTATTTATAGAATATTTATAATCAACTGAGATGCATCCATCTTAGCAACTTCTCTTCATTTTGCCTGGCACAGTAAATCATCTGGGGTTTGGCAGTATTCTATGGAATTAATCTTTCCACAGTCAGTTACTGATACTTATCATTTTCAACGAGATTCACTTTTTTTGCTTTAGTTGTTCCTCTGTATAGATGTAAGGTAAAAACAATAATCTTATGAAAGCACATTGTGTGAGTTCCAAGGAACACACCATCATGAATACAATGAAGTGTCTTTATCAAGTAGACAGCATCAGTAGTAAATAAAATGGGTTTGCTACTCCTATTAGTCTCACCTGAAACATATTCTATTGTAATTTTTAAACAGAAAAAGAAGTGTTGGCATGGCTTTGGTACTTCTTCATAGCACATTTAGCTTTTTTGAGACAAACTGCTTTGCTAGCTGTATTAATGGGAATAGAAGTGAAAAGAACTAGTATTTAGTGCACTTGTATTGAAGACTAGAGTTCAGAGTAAGCTGTGGTGCTCTGAACACTCATGTCTTGTTGAGTTTGGTTTTCCTTGCCAGATTTTCTGGTAATAGCTTTAAATGCATACTTACTGGTTTTTTCATTTCCCTTGAGGGAAATCCTTAAATCACATGTTTTGTCTGTGCTTTCATACTGTGTTAAAAACAGGAACAGTCTTGTCTTCCGTCACGTTTAGATGCTTTCAGGTAGATACAATTCTTGATTTCAGGAGGAGTTGCAAATTAAGTACCTGGGTTTAGTAAATAACGGAAAGACCCTTGTCAGGCAGAAATGTGGAATCCATTTTAATAAAGCTTCTTTGTACTGCTCTTCATCACTTCTGACACTGAGTTATAAGCATTAGTCTTCAGAAACGTCTGAATTGTAACAGTAATCTACAACTGATAATTTAGAACTCCCACCAAGCTGCCCAACACAATTGTTGAAGGACAACTGACATCCCGTATTAGACATGGAAGTTTTTACAGATTCCACTTCTTAAGGGCTGAACTTGAATAGATGCACAACAAGGCACTGGAAGTTTTCCTTTGTGTACTAACTCAGTTCTGATAAGAAGCAGACAAGCCTGACACATCCTGGGCTCTAGGGATGTGTTTATTGTTTGTGAATTTATACCAAGGAAAGCTTTTGTGCCCTGACCCTCTTCTCTCCTAAGGAGTCTGAATGTAGGCACTTAAAAAGAAAAAGCCCAGTACACTATAATAAAAATTAGAGATAAGCTTAGAACACAGGGAGGAGATCAAGGGCTGGATTTCACCCAATTTTAGCAAGGTATCCATGACAGCTGGATGAGGTTTCAGATGCTGTAGGTTCTCTCTGTAGGTGGTGGAGGAGAGAGTTATCTCCTCAGCCTGTATGACAGCTGCATTTCTAAATTACCATCCATTTTCCTTAGTTTCTAAAGGGGCTGAGACTGTGTTACAGATTTCTGTATGAGAAAGGTAAATGAGAATGGTGTGAAGCTGGGCCTCAGAAATCAGTGTGCGAAGTGCTTCATTTGACAGAGAGCCTTGGCACTTCTAAGTTCAGCTGCTTCAAAGGTGGCAGTTTAGGTGGTGTCACAGCACTGCAGATAATGAGGAAGATTGTCACATTCTTCATAATGTGTGCGCTTGGCACTGCCTGGGAAGTCTGTTGTTTTATGAGGGTGCAGAGTCAGGAAAAGATTTTTTTGAACTCTATTTAATAGGACTTAATTTTCAGTAGTCTGTAAATCGAAGAGTTGAGTTGGCTTAATGGGATTTAGACTTCTCTTATCCTTTCTTTCTCCTTCCTTTAGTTTTCTTCAACATGATTCATGAAGAATCATGAAACAGGCAGGTTTATTGTTAATGAAGAACAGTCTCTTTCCTGGGGAGTTTCCAGTTCAGTGTGGGCCAAGCTTGTCAACAATATTCTTTCCTTGTTTCTTTCTTTTTCTTTTTTTTCTTTAAATGAGGGACCATGTAGTTTTGTGTCCACTGGTATTTCTGAAACAAGTGGTGTTGGTGGTCCTGCTCTGCGTATCTGTATTTATGAAGGAGGAAAGTGGTACAATAAAAGTTACTGGATGGATTCCCACAAAACCAGTATATATAGCTAATGCACTAGCTGGACCCTATTCAGCCATAAAGTGATGCTGGACAATGTGATCAGATAATAGTTGAAGGCTGAAGCTCTGTGTTTATTCAGCTTTGCTATCTGAGATTAGGTGGCAAAGACTTTCTCCAGGACTTAATGACTCTATTTTTCCATTTAGAAAGGTAGTACTCTTAAAGTATTTATTATTTACATTTGTAAATTATACTGCAATGATCTGTCACTTATTAAAAGCATGGGATGGGACTAGAAATTACTGTCTAATTTTGTGGTCACCTCCAAATGACCCAAGACTTTGTTTACTGTACCCAAAGACCACTCAGTTGTCACAGAGTGCAGGGAGAGTTAGCACAAAAATTGGGGTTTCATAAGACCTTTTCATATTGTCCATCTAGTGTAAATTTATATTTTTAATTGTGGGATGTTGAAATAGTAGGATTTAGGTACCCAACAATGTGAATGTTTTTCCAATTTACCTGTGCTGGCATGTTAAAAAGTATTTCCTTTCTCCATCAGCATTTTCTCACTTACTTTTTTAATCACAGAACAATATAGAATTTAATCACATTGTATTAAGCAATGCAGACAGTAAGCAATGGTACACAGTTGTATTTCACGGAAAACTACAGTAGTCATTATAAACATGTCTTTAAATTTATGCAGGCATCATGAACAATTACAGTTTGTTTAATAAATAAATTTTGCAGAAGTGCTTAAGTAATGAGTTTAGGGGTTTTTTTCTGTTATTTTTATTTACTGCAATGCTAAATTGATGCTAACAAGGACTTAAAAAGAAACAGTCCTTCCCTGGAGGATTTATAAACATCTGGTAGATAAGGAAGGAAAAAACTGAGAGAAGAAAGAATGGATGACAAGTTTACAAGCATTACATGTTGATTATTCTGCATTAATTAAGTTGTTAATTGTAAGTTCCTATTTTTTTAAATGATGTTTCTAAATTTCTATTAAATGCAGCTGTGTGGTTTTTCACCTCTCAGCACTGCTGGGTGAGTCTGCTTGACTCTGAAGGGTCCTTGTTTTTTTGAGAAGGGGAATCTCCAATCCCTCAGGTAGCAGTGCCTGATGACAGAGAGCCTCCTACACGGTCATCCAAGTTCCCAAATCACAACCAGGCCAGACCACTCCTGCTTGCTCAGTTTTTCCCAGGATTATGGCTGGGTAATAATTTTTTGCCTAGTTTCTTACCTGTAATGTTTTTTTTTTAGGGCTGCCCTTTTTATTTCAGGAAGCAAACCCTCTTTTCCTGCTACAGCAAGTGCCCAGTAGCAGAAGCAGCAGTGGAAATGATCACAAGATCTTTCTCCTGCACTCTGTCTTCTTGTTACCTTTGGTGCCTGAGTCTCCCTGTGCCATTTGTGATTAAAAGATTCTCTACCATTCATATTTGGATCTCTTAAGACAAATTATTCCTGTTATTCAGTTTGCTAAGGAGCTGATGGTTCAATTCATGGTTGTTCAAGACATGCATAAGTGTATTATAAATATAATTTAATAAAAATGAGATGGTAGCCATTATTATTTAATAGTGACTTGTGCTCGCTGGTTTAAATCCTTTCATATGAGCAGTTTATGACAATTTCGGTGTACACCTGTGACAGTTTAGTCCCTGCAGAACTGTGTTGCACAGAGACCATCAAACAGATTGAAGAATCCCAACATTTTCTCTAAGGTTAAAGCAGCAGATGCTTCTGCTCTATTATTATCAGATTAACTTAATAAATGTTGTTTGAAATGAAGGAATTTAAAAAACTCTCCATGTACATTAAAAATTTCACGTAAATCTTTGGGGTACAAATTTCTTAATGGGAAAGAAAAAAGTATTAGTAAGTAACCTTTACCCACCAAGCGTCCCCAGGAATGATCATAATGTGATTTAACCAGATTTTTCACCTATCTGAAGTATTTAATTATGAATGTATTCTTAGAAGCAGAAATGTGTGATTATTTCTGCAATGATAAAGAAAATAAAAAGCTCTGCAAACTTTGATAGGGATGAAGGAGTGACTTTCATGGTCTAAAATCACATGCGTTGGTGAAGTAACAGGGCAAAACTGAAGAGAAGGGTGGTTTAAAGCTATCTTTGTTGCATCTTCTTGATAAGACAAATCTAATTTCCTTTTCTGGAGAGCACTGTCTGTCTCAGCATTATTAACTCCAGCTTCTGAAATGTATGACATCTCTGTCCTAATAATGCACAAATTGATAGCATCTCCTCAGTCCATCTGGATGCTCTGTGCCAAATCTCTAGTGTGTGCTTTTAGTAGATTGATACAATAAGTCACAGCAGTAAAAAGATCTAAAAAGTAGATTTTTTTTTTTCTTTCTGGGTTATTCTAGAGTAGTATTTTAAGATGCTTTCTGTAGCTATTTAATGATGGGATTTAGGAATCCCATTTCCTCTGACCATGTTAAAATTTTTGGTTATTGTTAATTTCAAGCCGATGTTGTCTTCTCAGCTCACTAGTGCTGTCACATCAAAGGACTTCTCTCCTTGTAAATGTTTGTCAAAAGCAGAAGCAATGCTTTCCTCAACTTTGGTGCCTCAACAGAAAGTTTAAGTAGTTACATACCTTCACTTCTTTGTTTAAAAATCTTGCTTATACAGCTCAGCATCTTGGTGGTAGAATTAAATCTTTTGACTTTTCACAATGAGCAAAAGGTAACTACATAATAGTAGAAGGAAAAATAATTTGTCCTGATAGTTCTGAAAATCCAGTCTGTGTGCCATTGTTTTTCCAATAAGTATAAGCTTTTTGACTGTCTTACTCTACTAATGCAAAACTCATTTCTTTTCCCTGTTGCCACCTCCAAAAACCCCCTGAAACTAAGAACCCACTGGAAGTGGGAATGGTAATCTTCTTGTATATTGGACATATTCTGCAAATGTAAGGCTTTATGGAAATGTTAACTTGCGTGTGAACTATGGCAAAGAAGCAAGCTGTCATAGGAGGGTTTCTCATGGCAGTGTTTCAGGCTCCATTTCATTCTGGTAGCAGTAGCATTCTTTTCTGACTTTGCTTTCATCCTCAGCATAACTCACTGTACTTAACATTCCAGTTTATCGCTGCCATCTCCGTTTATGGCTCTCAGTATATTTTATTATTATCTTTCCTGCTGACTATTAAATGAAAGGTGTGGGGGGAGGAGAAGGAGAGGATGAGTTGCAGTTTATCGCAGTTTATTTTTGTCACCAGATCTATTTCTCCTGTGGTATTGTTTTCCAAGTTTGTGCTGTAAATTCTCCCTTAAAGTGCATTCATGCTTAATTTTTGTTAGATCCCTTTGCAGTGATTGAAAGGTTTTGAGGCCCATGTTTTGTGCACTGCAATTTCATCAAGGATAAGGCAAAATGATTTTCTGACATACTTGTTTCCTGTGCAGTAGTTTTTGTCTCACCAGATGGCAGGGCAGAATTGTTTAACCTGGTGACTCCCACCAGATAAGAGATATTGAGTCTTGCTGGGTGCCTGTATCTCTCCATGGACCCCAGTGAAGCACAGACACTTCCAGGCTGTGCTTTTGTGCCCAGACTGGGTCCCTTTTGCAGGTGGGTGGTGCTGGGTGAGACAGGTGTCCTTCAGAAGCTGCCAGTGCTGTATTTATTGCAGAGCATTCCAGCTGTTCATTTCAAGCTTCCTCTTGAAGGTATCATTCAACATTTGGCTGGTGACACTGAAAGAACAGTGGTTCCCAAGTGCCTGAGTCACCTCAGTGTTCTGCTGAATTGAGGATTTTCATTTCTGCCATCCAAATCAATGGCAGAAGGATGAAGTGGCTTATAAATCTGTTCCCATGGGGCTTATTAGTGCAGGGTAAGGATTTTAGAAATCTGAGCGAGGGAAATAGCATTTTCCACATGTACCTGTAGACCTTAGCTGGCAGCATATATATCTTCATGCATTTAGGGGACAGCCACAACTGATACAAATATATATATATATTTATCCGTAGAAATAAAGAACAGTGCCATAAACCTGTTACCAAATGATTTTAAAATCTGGCTATTATTTGATATGTTAGCGAGCTATGTGTTTGTCAATTGCAAATTGATCCCAAGGTGTGTGCAAACAGCATTTTGGAAGGATTACTTATTTTCAGCAAATGATTGTAGAAGTCATAATAAAGCAGGTCAGTTGTGTTACAGCACAGGTCTCTTGTTCCTGTTTCATTTCTACACATCATTCTGTTTCTTTTTCTATGCAAAGGACTCATACACTGATCATCCCCACTCTATGTTTGTCAAAGGCTGTGAGATAGATGTTGGAAGAGGTTGGGCAGTGCTTCAAAACTAAAGTGAAAATAGTTGAAAAGAAATAAAACTTGAAGAAGTTGAATTCTACTATAAGAGACAATAATAAGGTGTAAGAATATGGAAAGAATGTATAATATAGAAGTTCCTGACATTTTGTACTGGTTTTTTCCCTCCTGCCAGTGTTTGGGAATAAAGTAGTATAAAAATTATTATCGCAAAGGTAATGATTAGTATACTCTAGAGAACGTGACATAACTTTGTTAAAAATTCCCTTTAACCTTGAGTCATCTTATGAATATTCTGCTTAGGTTTGAAGATAACCAGAAGCAAGTAGACTACAGAAAGTTTGTGCATGCCCTGAACTGGAGAGAGAATCAAGTCCGTGCTTTCAAGGAGGTAAAGGAGCCACCCAAGGTAAAACCAGTGTACCAATCTAAATTCTCCAACTTTAACATGACTGTTTCAGCCAACATACACTACAACATTTTTTCGTATTTGTGTATTTGTGCCTGTTTTCTTCAAGTAATTATTTTTAAAATAGGTTTAATAAGGAGGTTTAGGATGAAGCAGAGAAGTCAAACAGGGACAAGGAGGTGCCTAGTAGGTATCACATCTCTGGGACATTTTACAGAAATAAAAAGAAGAGGAGAAGGGGAAGCAGGTGTATTTATTCATGGACAACGGGCATGAATACTGCTTCCCCCACAAATGTCATTGTCACATGTCAAATGCTCTGTCCACTTGCTGAGGTAGTCAGAAAAATACTTTAAGCTCCACTGACACATATGCAGAAAATAGCTTTGCATTTTGCATAACTGCACAGAAACCTGTACATAACACACCACATCTCTGGTAGGCGTGCACAGAGAGAACTGATGGATCAACTTTGTATATCTCCAGCCTGCTACTTAGGGTAAATAAAAATGCAGTATCAACAAACTGCAGAGACTAATCTGATCTTGCCATCTTGTGCTGAGTGGAACATTTTAAAATAGAAGGTCCATAAGGCAATTATGCTGAATTTTAAATACTTTGTAACAGATAAATCCAAAGGCCTTCTGCCAAGACATCATTTTTCTATTCTGGCCTGGCCAATGTATGGTACAGAATGTGTTTGATTGTACTCAGACCGTTTAGAAACACAGCATTCCTTTAAATTAAAGTTCAGTTGTGGCATAGTTTAAACCAGTATTCCTTAGGCACTGTGCTCCTGACTCCTCACTCCTGCCTGACTTATCTGGACTTTCCTCTGTAGCATCTCAGACTGTTGGTGGCATCTAACCAGGGCCCAGGGCTGCTGGTTTGCTCTGCCTTCCACAGTTGATTATTTTCACTTTGTCATTGTGAAGATTTTTTTTGTCTTGTACAGATAAAATCAAAGCCCTTCCACATGTTTTATACAGCAGTCCTGGGAATCATGGTGTTAATTAGGGTTTGTTCAGGGGGTGTTCTTTGTTTTTACAGATGAATTCTGTGCTTAAGCAAGAACTCAATATTTAATATGTAATATTTTAAGAGAGGTAACTACGAAATGGAAGAAATCAGAGACAGTAAAGGTTTTAAATCTTGTTCAGCTTTAAAATTCAATTGTCATTCTGTGCATGACTTACCTCGAATTAATAGCAGTATTTTGAGGCTACAGTACCTGTATTTGACAGACAGATTTCAGCACCAGAATTGTGCCTGTTTAGCTGGCTTTCTTTTTTACTCATTCTCTTTATCTCGTTATTTTGTATGATTTTTGTTGTTGAGACATAGATGACTTTCAAGAATTTGAAGTATAAGCATTATAATGAAGAACATATAGCATTATTTAATTTAAAAATGTCTGCAAAAGGGCTAATGATATAAATTATTTTTATTAAAATATTTTGCAACATTGATAAGAATGTGCATGTGGTAATCTTTTAAGAAGATGTGCTATATAAAGACCCAGTTTTTCACAGATCTGTCTGTGGAATTGAAGCAGCTCATTCAATCTTATGTTGACCAGCTTTTAACGATTCTTGGTTTCATTATCATATAGTAAGATATTCTCTGGGTTACTAATTTCAGAGGGAAGATATCTGGAACCAACTACCACGATCCCCTCCTGTGACTGGGATCAAATACCCTTGTCTTCTGGATGATCTGTTTGGCAAGGAAGAATAATCACATCTGTGCAAGCCACTGATTTAAGATTAGTGCTTCAGCTCTGAAGATTACTTAGAGAGATACAGAAAACATTTCTTGTAAAATAAGAAAAAATCAGATATAAGTTTTATTGCATTTAGTTTCTTGCTCCAACAGAGATGTATACTTGTGTGTTTTTGGAACTCTTTCTAAATCAACAGCACTCTGTCATATTTACACAAGCGTAATTAAAACTATATCCTCTAATCTCTGTGTCTGGTTGCATGGAGAATTTGCAAGTATTAAGAAATCCTTGAAAAGTCAAACAGTGAAAAATCTGACTGACCCTGCTTTGTTCTGCAAACAAACGTTGTTGGATGACCCTTTAAAACTGGGTTGGACTGCGTTAGCACAATAATGCCATTCCATTCACATTTCCTCCCTTGCTCTTCAGCTTGTATCTGTGGTTTTGCTCTATCCCCGTGGTGATGCTCCAGTGCTGTTTGTGTCAAAGTTGGTTATTTTGTGGAGGAAACGCCAGCAAGGTTTTTGCACACTATAAAGCTGCTCTGGTATCAGAGATAATTATAGCCTTCCAAAGTGACAGCAAATGTTTTGCAGGCACGGTATGGAAGCTGTCAGTTCTTGCTTTTTTGTTTAAATGTGAACTCAGGTTAGTCCCACCCAGCTTTACTTGGGTGGGACATGTCTGAGGAGAAAGGGTTTCAGTGCAATTTCAGTGTGCAGTGTTCTTGCAGCAGAACTGTTATTTGCCCTTTGAAAATTAATTGATGCCTTTCTCTTTCTCCATGGCTTAATGGAGTTCCTGTTAGCATTTTTGTATCTTTTTAAGATTATGCCAGCTCGAAGCCATGATTAGATCTGGATTTACTTTGTGCTTTTGTGAGAGGAGTAATTACCCCAGTCTGAAGAACGGAAGAGCTGAGGTGAACGTGGAGTGACTCATCCACGAGGGGAAGGGGAAGAGGTGTGAGCCAGTGCACCTCTGCTGGTACCTGGGAAGACTTAGAACCCTGTTTTTCTTTGATCTGAAATTACAGTTTTGGGGAGGAATTGTTTGATTTAGAAAGACGAGAATTCAATGTATCTAAATCCCCAAAGTGAGGGAAAGGCAATAGTAATTTTTTTGAAACTTGGAGCTCCCTCTTACAATTATGATTCTATGTAGAAATACCTTCCTACACTTTTGCATGATAATGTAAATGAAATTCTTATTTTTTTTGTACCATATGGCAAAATATGGAGCTTTTGACAGCTCTTTGCCTTTTTTGCAGCGAAAAAGGTCTTGAGACAAGGCATAATTATGTTGCTGCTGCTGAGGAGGGGGTAGCAATAAAATGGGCAAGGAAGTGTCTGTGTCCAGAGGCTCAAAAAGAAAAAGGTGAAAAATTAAAGTGCTCGAAGTTGTAGACAAGACCATGAATTGCTTTTTGATACAAAAGAGGAAAGTGGTTCCTTATGTGACAAGAAAAGTCTGACCACAAGGACAGTGTCAGGATCCAAAACAACAATTTGTGTTTGAAGCCAATTTGGTGAAAGCTGAGTATTTTTATAACACGTCACCAAGACTGAGATTGATACTAAATGAATGCAGTTTTTCTTGTAAATTTTTAATGTTCCCAGGACTTCAGAAGGATTTGTTTCAGTTGTGGAAATCTTGTGCAGCTGAGGGTTTCCAAGAAAAGGGGACTCTGAACATTGATACCTCCCAAGTAGCTTTTAGAAAAGACAAATTCACTTTAGTTTGTTTCCTTTTATGTGTATGAGACAAGAGAAACCTTTGTTAAAGAAAAATTTAGTTCAAGAAATATAATCTTTTATAATTTCATGTGGAACCATGTGCATAGGTCTATTCAGTCATGGTCTGGTCTGGTCTGGTCATGGTCAAGAGAGGGGACTGCAAACTGGAATCAGTGCAGCAAAGAGCTGGAAAGGTGACCAAGAGAATGGAGACAAGAAAGGTGACTGAGGGAGCAGGACTTATTTAGTGAAATAAAATGAAGGCTCAGATTGAATGAATATCCCTTCTCTCTGTAAATACATTGTTGCCAGGTGAGAAAAATTATCTGGTTCAGGCAAGAACACTGGTACTCTTAAGGAAAAAATGAGTATAATTTGCCATGAATAAATTAAACCTGGACAACAAAGGTGGCTTCTCACTTCTAAAACAACGAGGGTCTCAAACAGCCTTCCAAGACTGATGTACTGAGTTTTAAGGCTGAGATGGGTTCATCTGATGATGGTAATTTTAGGAGGTTTATTAATACCACTCTGAATTATTAGTCTCACTTCTGGTTTCCCTTTTTCCCATGCATCTTGCATAACCCTGACAAACACATAACAATCTCCTAGGAGAGGGCAGACAGGCCCTGAAAAATATTTTCATTGCTTGTCACTGTGCTCACAGTGTGTGATACACTGTGGCCCGACATGTTATAAACACTTTTCACCAGGTTTTCTCTCTTACAAGCAGCAGTGCTTCCAGAATGGAAAGCCCTGGCCAATGAGCAGCCCAATAATCCTCTTTGTATAATGTGACTTACAGCATTTGCTGCCCAGAATATTTCAACCTCCCCTCTAATCCTGCCACCAGCTTCTTCTCTCTTTTCACATTGCTGATGAGGGGCCTGAATGAAGACAATACCACAGGGTTACGTTTCAAGATGGCAGGAGGCCACGGCTTTAAAGCACGCATGGCACAGAGGGGAAGGCAGCCCCCACAGTTGCCATTAATCTCAGCTCTGGATCTCTGCAGGGCAGCCAAGGGTATCTCCTTTCCACAAGTATCTGCGCTGTCCCGGCAGGAGCGGAGGGATTCACGTTACAGCGCCGGCTCCCCGTCCCACTGCTGGGCTCTGCTGCGTGCTCAGTGTTAATGTTTGCTTCCTCAGCTTGGCATTTGGGAAGAAGAGGCTTCAAGTTCTCTGGAAGAGCTGCTGCTGCTGGCAAGGAAATGGCTGCAAACAGGTTGGCTCAGGGCGTCTGGGCTGTCACCTGCAGTTGGGTCCCCTCGGACATGGGCAGCCACGGGCATTTGCTGTGGGCACAACATGGATGTTCCTCACCAGGCAATAGCTTTTGGAGTCCTGTTTGTCATACAGGCAGCTACTGTATTTGTCCAGGCAGAGCCATTTGCACCAACATCAGGCAGATGTTCATCTGCATAAATGAAAGGATGAAACTCCTCCTTCTGCATTTGTTCCTCATGTGCTGATGTGAATTCATCCTGCTTCATGGAAAAAGTTTGGGCTTAGCTGGCTCCCATTTCTGCTCCCTCTGTTTTGTCCTTTTAGCCCAGGAGACATTGCTGCCTCCCAAAGGAAAACTTGTTGTGGGAAAACTGCAGGGATCCTAATCCCGCAATAACCAAAATACTGGATGTTTTCAGTCACTTGACTGTGTTCAGAGAACAACAGTCCCTGTAGCATTAGCAGTAATTCACCAGGCGTGTGCTTGCTGGGCCCTTCTAAGTGTTCCTGTGGTTTGAGACATGGAACTAATAGAAGAATCTTCCAATTTTTTAACATTTTGTAGTTCAGGGACATGAGGGAAACATTATTTCTTTAAGCTATAATGTCCTGTACCCTCAGTAACTTAACTATTGTGTATTTACTTGCAGAATTTCTTCCTCTTCAAGGTTGTTTAACCATCAAGCTGCAGTACAATGAGAAAGACAGAATGGCAGCTTGTTTGTGAAGAATTTACAATTTCAGGAGGACAAAAATACCACATCTGAGCTCAGTCAGATTTTAAAAAAATATTTTTAGGTCTTAGAGGGCAGTATAGATAACATTTGACAGAAAACTACCTGGAAAGACTTTTTAAAGTTAGTGTTCGCTCTAAATCAATTTCTTCTTGTAGTTTGTTTAAGGGAGTGACCCAGACCCAGTGAGAAGCAGCACTCCTGGTTTAGGCAATGGTCAAAGAAGCCAGAGAGAGGTGTGCAGGAACGTCCATGTTCCTGCCAGTTTCCAATTTAAAGTTTAAAACTAGGAAGCATAACCAAGATTAAGAAGTTAATATAGCTACAATATATTAAGGTTATGGATTGGTTAAATGAAATCTTCCTCTGCACATTTCTCTGGTCATTTCTGAATCATCTGGAAGTTTCTTCTGGTATGTATTACACACAAATGAACGAGCTATCCTCATCTGCCCTTCACCCCAGCCATCTGTCCTCTCTGCTCTCCTCTTTTGTTGGGGTAGTTTCATATTTAGAACTACGAACAAAGAGAAGTAAAGGCACTGATTCACAAACTTATCCGAAATCTGATACAGATATCTGGCAAGCAGCATGGTGGGATGATCTGTAACAGCACAAAATTCACTGTATCACGTGACAGTACTTGAGAGAGCTCCCACTTCCAAAACAAATCTTGTCAGGATGGCACTGCCTTGGAAGACAAGAGGAAGACCCTTTGCAGAGCTGCCGTGCTGCAAGCGACACAAGGCCACCTCCAAACTAGAATGTCTCTGGGTGATACTCATGTCCCCTGCTCTCAGATGTTGGCAGTGCAGGTGTCTGCACCTGCACGTGCTCTCTGGATCCCTTACTGCTGGTGGAAGGGCAATCAGCACCTCTAGGGAGTGACCCGCCCACAGGAGTATTTAGAGGAGGCCTGATATCCCTGCCCATCCCTCTGCACTGACCGAAGGGATTGGAAACAACCAGCTGAATGTAGATGTTTGCATTGCTGCTGGGGGAGAGGAATCCCACCCTTGGTGTCCACCAGCATTGCGAGAGGAGCTCTGAGGCCAAGCACAGTGACCTCGGCTGCTCCCCACCCCTGGGCAGGTTGTGGCTGATGTGTAGGGTGGGCTCACCTGCAGCCAGATGTGGGTAGTCTGGGTTGAGCTGGGTTGAATAGGCAAAGTCCATGAGACCAGGAGTCCATACTGAATGTGCACAGGATCCCTCTCATGGGATATTCTGGAGCTCAGGATGAGCAGATTCAATGCTGCGCTTATCAGGTGGACCTGACTCTGCTTGAGCTTGACTCTGCCTGGTGGGTCTTGCTCAAACTTCAGTCCAGCTGGGTAAACAGGAATATCTGGGTTGACTTAAATGGAACTATGATTTCTTTTGTTAGAGCTCTCTGAGAATCTAATTTAGCAAAGTATTTAAGCATGTGCATAAGGCTGTCCTGTTTGTTCAAAGCCACCCGAATGTGTGCAGGCAGCTCGCTAAAATCTGTCAAACAAAGCACTGCTGAAAATGCTTTCCTAACAAAGAGGAATCCCTAATTTGAGGCACTTAGGAATTAAATCATTGTTATAGCACCCTGCCCCCCCCAACCCATATAAGAAGGTAGCAGTGAAAGGAGGTGATATAGAATTGTCTGGACATTTTTATAGGCTATGTATTGTGTGTTGTTATTACAGTTCTTCTACAATATAAGCTAGCAATTAGCAATTAAATTCCCATTATGAGATCATGTTGGTAATTGAGATAAACTGTAAGTGTGTAACTGTTCTAAACCTTTCTTTTAACTAACCCAAATATTATAGTACTTTTATAATTTAGAGATAATATCCCCATTAGTAGAGTTTATGACTCAATAAACAGCTCCCACAAGTTCATAAAAGCCAAAACTGTAAACACCAGGACTATTAATGCAATAGAAGTTCTGTGCCTCCCTCTTCTCTTGGTGGTCTGGATAGAGCAAAGGGAAATGCTATTGCAGAAAAAAAAAACAACATTTATTTTGGCCATATAAATATAAATGAATTGTCTTAAAACCCATCTGGAAATTTCCTCTCCTCACCATGTCCCAGGTGGTCTGGCAACAGTGATACATTCTGCTTTTGTCTGCAGGCAAGGGCAAGAGCTCCCGTTAGAAAACATTTACATGAAGGGATTGCATGTGAAAGCCTGGTGGTATCCTCACCCTGCCTCTCCCAAGGGAGAAATAGGAACAAAATCTTCTCTAGAGTTGGGTTTCAGTGTACTTTTCTATTATTATTATTATTACATTTATTATTATTTTAAAGGAAAATCCTCACTGAAGTTCCTGGAGTCCACAGTTTTTGAACCTCTCCGCTGCTGGCATTTTTTTTGACAGCTAAATGAATTTTAGGGAAGTGCATCTGCTTGCCTGGACATTAATACAAGCAGAGTTTTTGTAGCTCAAGCCTCTTTCCATTTGGGGCTGGGGCTAGTGATTAATTTAACTATTTTCAACTACTTTTTTTGTCCAAAAGAACTTCATTTTGCAGCGTGGTAAGGCACTGTTCTGCTTAGCAAATCCTTGTGCAAGGAACCACCTCTATCTGGTGTCTTGCTTTGCTGCTGAAGGACATTTCTTCCGGTGTTGTTAAAATTATATTGCTCAAGTTCATCAAAATGCAGGAAGGTTTTTTTCCTCAGTCGCCATCTGGTTTCAAGTGGCTGTGAAAAGCTGGACGAACACACAGAGCCACTGCTCCCGCACTCCCTCTCCCAGTAGGTAACTCACCCTGGGATGGAACACACGGTTTTCATCTGTTTTGCCATTGCATCAGGTCTCCTGTTCTTGCCACTTTTGTTGTGAGAACTTGTTTCCAGAGTAAGCATCTCAAGTGACTGCTGGGATTCGTGTCTATCACCTCGCTGCTGCTGGATTCCTGACCTTTACGCCTACGAGGGAGTTTGGCTTTCAGGACCCCAGGAAAGCTCACACAAGGCAGAAACTCAGACATTTTGTCCTGCAGAAGCCTGGTAAGGAGTGAGCAAATGGTCTCTTTTAGGCTTCCTGACATTTCCATTTCACTGGCCTTCCTGAAGTTTCAAGTTTCAGGTCGTGTCAAACAACAATGGTGTCAAACAGGGAGGGCACTCCATCGGGAATGTGCCTGGCCACTCCGTCTCACCCCACACATAACACGCTCCAGTAAAGTTTCATGGGCTCGCAGCAGGTTCAGAGATGCCTCTTTGGACTCTCTGTTGGCCCCTTTTGATTCCCTGTTGACCTCTTTTGACTCCCTGTTGTCAGGCACATAACGAAGACAACACAAGACCCGAAGCAAATCAAATATGCGAATTAGAAAGACTCAGCATGCTAATGAAACAAAATTCCTTTTTGAAGGCAAACAATCATGAAGGTCCTGAGCTGTCACTCCTGATTCCCCAACAGTTTCACCACTGATTTCTGTGGAACAGGGAAACAGGGTTTCCTGTGGGAACAGGGTTTGTCTTTGATTTCTGGGAAAGGGTGATTGTTCTGCTGCATTCCTACCCTTGCACACAAAATCTCTGACTTGTCTCAGGGTAGCCCACATGCTTCAGCTGCAACAGCCAGGTCCCAGGACTGGGTCAGTTCCTGGCAGATTCCACTTCAAAATCCAGTACTGCAGATACTCAGATACGGGGTCTGTGACGGATGCACTCGTCCCCTTAACCAAACTAGTAGTGGTTTGGTGCAGGCTCCAAAGGAGGTAAAGGCCTAAGCCACAACTGGGCCAAGAACTTCTCTAGTTCCAACCTGTCCTCTGAAAACTCACAAAGGAGCAGAGTTAGAAGCTTGTCCTTTGAAGTCTGTAGGTGACTGTGGGTCTCGTGGTTGCTCAGCTCCGTGTATGCAGCTCAGGAGCCAGTGGGGAACTGTTTTCCCAAAGCAAGCCCAGCAATTGTAGGATTGCCTTGTCACCAAGAAGAGGCTTCAGCTTTTTATCATTTTTTTGCCTCCTGGATTGCTCTTATCAGTGGTACAAACCTCCCCCTTTCTTGGGTAAGAAGCAACACTCCCTTTCTTGGGGGTAAGGGCAAGTGCACAGTCTTACTCCTGCTTCATCAGCCGAGGCTTTTAGATACTCTGGGCCTGTTGAGCCCTGCTCTGCAAAGCCCCTGGCTGAGCTTTTCCTGGCACATGGCACTGGTGGCACCTGGAGAGCTATGGAAAGCACGAATGGCATGAGCATTAACACCCGGCAAGCAGGAGGAAGAGCTGCACCACTGATGTGTGGATGTTGACGAACACTTCCCTCCCCTCACAGTCTTTTTATAAAATCGTACCACTGGTGGCACTTGAGGCATCTCTGGCTCAGTGTGCCAAAGGCCTCTCCTCTTGCAGGAGGTAAGCTATAAATCATAGTGTGGGATACATTTTTTTGGATTTAATATTGCTAACTTAATACATGTTAGTGATGCTGAGCATGCATCAACTATAGAAAGCAATCATCTGGGGATTGGGCATCTCTGGGGAGCATTTTCAGAATGTTTAAGGTCCAAAAGGTGGATCCCAAGTTTGTGGAACAGGAGGTTTTCAGCACAGGTGAGTAAAAATCATTTTCCTGGAACAGGAGGTTTTCAGCACAGGTGAGTAAAAATCATTTTCCGAGTATGGTATGGTATAATGTTGCATTTATCTCAGGAGTATAGCTAATAAATAATGTACCATTGCCAACAGATTTTAAAGTATGATGTCATAGCCTTTCATCTGTGTGCCTAAATATTCAAACCATCCTTGAGGGAAGTGGTCACTGTCTTTCTGAAGGGTAGTAATGCGGGATTTAGCATTGAAAGTTTGCCTTGTTCTGGACTATATCAGTTAAAATGATGGTGGTAAACAAAGGAGAGGTGGGTTTATTAGGATAGTAATGGGATCCTTGCCTCTTCCCTCCTCCTGTTTGCATCACTCACTGTATCTGCTGTGGGTGATGCAGAGGAGGGAAAATGAGGACCTCTGAGCAAGGGTGGGTTGTACCAGGACATGTTTCCAAGAGTCAGTTTTAGGAATGATGAGCAAGAAGGACTGGGAAAGACTGGCTGCACAGAGATGATTACAGTTGGGTGAGTAAGCCTTGGATCACCCTCTGGGAACTCACAGCCACTGCCTCAAGAAAATCAGAGGGCCAAAGGTGACTCATTAGACAGCATATGCTGGAATTGCACTGATGTAGTGGTGAGAAGGATCAGGAATGGAAAGAGAAAGAGACAATCAACAGTTATTTTAACAATACTGAAAGTAAGTTTGTTTTTTTTTTTTATTTTCATGAGGTTGCTGTGCTCCCTGAGCCTCTGTTCACAGCTGTTGCTGTTCCTTATCCAGAGTAGTTTTCAACATAAGGTGAAAGCCAATGTTATGAGCTGGGCACTGTCTGGTGTGACCAAGGAAAGCTCTGTCTCTGGCAGGCTGCACTTGCCATTCAAGTGGTAAAGATTTCAGTCTGTTTTTTTTTTCAGTTTGTGAGTGTGATGCTGTAATGTTGGCCTCGTGGCAACACTGCTGCACACAGTTGCTAGGGAAACATCTTCAAGTTAATTTTTCTTTGAGTTTTGTCATTCAACTCACAGCATTGCTGTAATTATTCTTTTAAAAGTGGGACGTGTGAGCCATGAAGGAGTGCCAGTCACTGATGTAAGAGCTGGCATTGACCAAAGGCTCTGGCTTGAATCTCACCAAGGGTCTCAGGGTCAGCAGAGAGGTTTCTGCAGGTGCTGGAGGGGTGTGGGAAGCAAAACAGCTTCAACATGAATTTGAATAATGTGACGAGAAACCCCTTCAATTATGCCTGCAGCAATGAGTCAAGTTCAAGCTTATATGAGTGAGATGTTTGGCTAGACTTTGTATTTACATTTCAGTAGCCTTTTCTTCTGACAGTGATGCCCCTTGTCTTGTTAATGAGTCTGCTAACAGTGTATTGGTGGGCTCTGTAATGAAAGGAAATGTGACAGGCTTTATTGACACAATGCCCAAAACTGATCAGAAAATTCTCCTCTAAAGAGAAAAGGAAATGACAAGCCTTTTTCGATTATTCTACTTCGAGTGGTATTAAAAACACCCCTCATCAGATGCCACAGAGGTGGTGATGGAAGCTGTAAACACAAACCTTTGTGGTAGAAGAGGCTTCTCAAAATAGGTGCAGCTCCCAAACATTTGTACGTCTAAACTCTACCTCAAAGAGATAATCAGGCACAAAATCACTCACCCTTCTGCAGGGACTGAGCTGGGGACTAATTTTCTGATGGACAATTGCTTTGTGAGCAGAGGCAAAGCAGAGACTTCGGGAAAACAGTTACACTTTTGTCATCATGCCTCTGTAATGCCTGTTGGCCAGCAGAGCTGTGCCCGGAGCCTCGTCGTTGTCTCTGCACAGACACAGCAGGAGTTGGGTTGTGATCCACAGGTACTGCCCTGGACGTACATCCAATGAAAGTCAGGAAGGGGTCCTGAGCAGTGAGATGAAGTAGCACATCTGAGATCAGCACAGCAGCCCAAGGCAAAATTCTGACCCTCTGAAACCCTAAACAGCTCCTTCTCCAGTGTCTTCATCTTTTCCTTTTTCCTTTCGTGTCTACAGCTCAGGTAATGCCTTCAGAGGCCGGATGCTCTTCCCCAGGACTTGTCAGCTGAACCAGCTGGGCTCTTCTGTGGGTTTTGTCCTCCCTGGAGGCCCAGTGTCCTGCACTGGGTGATGATTTGCAGAGAGGGGACATAAGGAAGGCCCCCACATCTCCCAGGGCTGTGCAGGAGGGTGACCCACTCTGGGCCACGAGGTGCTCCTGGCAAGCTTGACCACTTCTCCTGCTCCTGTCCTCGGTATCTTGCACAGCTACAGGCTGCCAAGTCCAGGGAGGCTTTTTTGGAGTGAGATGGGATCCTGGGGTTTGGGAGAGAAGAATGATCCCATACCAGCTCTCTCATCCCCCTCCCCCGCTTTGATGGAAAGTTGGGTCAGTGTTGTTTTTGTTTCTGCTTCTTTCTCCCTTGCCAAAGAAATCATTGTGACTAACTCCTCATCATACGTGTTCAACAGTGTTTCTGGGATCAGGTCCTCCTCACGAAAACAAAAATAATCCCTCTTGTTTCTCCTCCCAGCTATCCCATAACATACGTAAGTGTTCAAGGAAGCCAGGAATGTATTTTAATTCAGATCATTATTAATAAGTTCAGGAGCTATGAGTTTTCCTCTCTTCATTCAAAATGAATTATGGATTGGAGAAAAAGATATCCATCTTAAAAAGCTTTAATCCAAAGGGACACCTCTAATTAAATTAACCAGCAAAAAGGAAATACTTGTAATAAGGGTGCAAGATAAATGTTTGTAACATGCACATTCTAATTTATCACAGCCTTAAAAGAGTCCATAAGGTTTGTTTTTCTTCACTGAAATGTGATGCATTCAGATATCATTCTCATTTATAAATTAGTGTGTGTCACATGGGACACCCCCCCATGGGTTGGGGTATTGGCTTGTGAGTGATATATTGCAGCTGGGAGAGCCGAGAAGTGGAGATGAGTAGTTCTGAAACTCAGGCCCTAAATTTAACATTACCCAGAGACAAACACAGCCCTGAACTGACTCAGGGCTAGAGGCAAAGCTGCGCATCCCTGATGTGTTATCTTGTGGGATTGCACAGTGCAGTGGTGCTGCCAATTTTGAGGGAGAGAGGCGAAAGCACCTACACTTCCTCCGTTAATCTGCTTTTATTTACCTGGGTGGTACCATGGTGATCCTCACTGAAGCCCTGGGAGGGCAAAATATTTAAGTGGGAGCCCATTTTTAAGGCAGCTGATAGGTTGCATTGATTTCACAAGCAGTGCTCTCATATTCATAGTTGTGTTCATGATTAAATACTTGATGCTTTCACTACTGTAGGTAACTTCTACATATTTGGGTTTTATTTAGCAGTTTTCAGGGAAAAAACCACAAACCACAACTCCTGTACACATGCTTTGCTTGTACATTCATCGTCTCCAATGTCTGCATGAATGCTCAGGAAGTATTTTGCACACTCACACATGTGCTTGGGTGTACAGGACACACAGGCAAGTCAAATAGAGACTTTCGTATTTTTACCCAGTGTTATACATCTGACAACATTTTAAAAGTATGCAAATGTCTGGTTTTCAAAACTGGGGAAAATCAGGCTGAAGGAAAATATGCTAAAATATCAATAAATATGCACAATTATTCTAGGAAATGAGTGTGCACAGGGAAAAGTCTGATTTAGACTAAACTAGACTAGACTGGAATAATTTCAGTTGGAAGTGACCTACAAAGATCATCTAGTCCAAGTGCCTGACCACCTCAGGGCTGACCAAAAGTTAAATCATGTTGTTAAGGGCATTGTCCAAATGTCCCTTGGACACTGACAGGCTTGGGGCACCAACTGTGCCAATATATCTGAAATTTTAGAGGCAAGACAACACTAGTGCATTTCCCAATGTAGGAGGGCTCTAATTACGAACTCAGATCACAGCGTTAATTGCAGATGTCAAACAATGTGACAATGTCTGGATGTTTAGTTGGTGTCTTATATTGTGTTTGACCCACAGGAGATTACAGGAGTGAAAATTATCAACGCAAAATCGGAGCTTACAGGGGAAAATTTTCCATGCATTTTGTGATGGAAAAAATGAAATCAATGCTTTATCCAAGGAAAAAGGGCAACTTTCTAAATATTTTAATTGTGGATATACTTGGGCCCAGTTCATGGAAGAAGTAGCACTTCTAACAGGGAAATTAGCATAGACAACTGAACTTTACTACAGGGAGTATTTGTTGTCCTTTTAATTATTAATAAAACCTCACATTTGAGCATTTTATTCCAGGTATATTAACTATAACTAGAAATAATTCAAGAATGAACCTAAGAACTGCAAACTAATGTGCTGACCTTCTATACCGGTCAGGGTATTGAAAATTCCGTCACAGATTAGAATTGGCAGACATGGATGGATCCTGTGTGCATGAGAGACATGGTGGGAAGAAAGAAATGTTGCTTTTACTAGGGAGAGCCAGGCTTTTCAAATCTGTTGGCAGGCTTTGCAGAGGTCAGTGAGGATGTCCCTCAGCAAGGCACCACTGATAAAGCACATCCAGCTTTCCAAAAACGGCACTTTGCCCCAGGAACACTGAGGAGCCAAACTGTGAATGAAAACGGGCTCAAATTCTCTCACAGAGCTGCTCCAGTCTAGAAAACAGTGTAGATGTATGTGGTATCCTCCAGTGTGTTAATCAAATGTCTGTAAGATGGGATAAGCAGCGAGTTAATTTTGTTTTTTAAGTTCGAGGAGATCCACATTTGTGGATGGTGCAGAACTCTTCAGAACAGCCAACAGCAAACAATTGCAGGAGGATCTCACTCACTCCCAGCTGAGTGACTGGGAGATCAAGGGACAGTAGAAAGCCAGCCACTGGGAAAAGCAAAGTAATTAAACAGAGGGGAAGCGACAGAATGACCACTGCTCAGCCAGCCGCTGGCAGTCAGCACGCTGCTGCCTTTCAGAAAGGAGTTTGGGATATTGATGGGAAATTCTCCGAAAGCACAGTTCTGATACTCAGCAATGGGAGGAAAAAATAGTCAAATTAAGTACAGGATACTACCAGGAGAGGAAGTTGTCATATGAATCATAAGCCCAAGCCATGCCACACTTCAACCACTCTAAAATGAATGTGGGAGAGCCAGAGGTAGAGAGAGAATTAACACAAGAATGAGGAGGGCTGTGACCAAGCTTGCATAAGAGGGGTGATGAAACAGCTTATGAAAAAGGCCTGTTCAGGGAAAAAAAGCCAATTCAGTGTTCCTCATAATGTAAGAACAAAGAGTCTCCCAAGACCAGGTTTAAAAAGAGGGTGAGGACGTGCTGATTTCACAGTGTAGCTGCCTCGTGCCGGTGCCCTCATCACAAGATTGTGCAAAGGCCAAGAAGGCAGAGGGGCTCCAAATCGGACAAATTCAGAGAGGACGAGGCTGTTGGTGACTGTCACACACAGCATTCCAGCTCCAGCTCAGGAATCCCTGTGACCACAGAGTGGTGGGAGCACAGTGGGGACACCAGGAAAGGCCCCATGGCACTGGTCCTGTTTCCTTGCTGCTGTGCTCTGAGCATCTGCTACCAGCCACGGTCAGAAACAGGACCCAGGGTTGGACCAACCCTTGTTCCAACCTCACAGAGCAGCTCTTGTGTCTCTCTCTCTCACCAAGAAGTACAGCTGTGCTGTGCTGATTTCTAAATAAAATAAAATAAAATAAAATACAATAAAATACAATAAAATACAATAAAATACAATAAAATACAATAAAATACAATAAAATACAATACAATAAAATAAAATAATATAAAATAGTCTAAATAAATGGAATGTTCTCCTTGAACTTAAAAAACAAAACAAAACAACAAAAAGCCCCAAAAATAAAACCAAGACAATGTTTATACTGGGAAATGTGCATTTTTTCTTCCTGGATAACTCAAAAACAGCTGTAGGGGTTTTATTCAGACTCCCCCTCTCCAAAGTTCACTTTTAGGTTGAGACAAATGTTTTCAGTGCCAAAGAAGACATTTGAAGAAGACCGTAAACGAGAGAAAACAGAGTTAAGATGCAAATGGAGTTTTGCTGCAACCAAAACCAGAAATCTCATGATTTACAGTCATTTCGCTAACATTTGCTTATCTTCAAGGAGAGAAGGGCTCTAGTTTAGCGGAAGCTGTGTTTTACCAGGAGGATAAACAATGGTCTTACTGACTAACCAGCATTTCCCAATGTTGTCTTGTGAAGATTTCAAGAAAAATCTCCTCAGAATAATGCTCTTAATGCTAGGGCAGAGAGATTTGAAAGAGAGCATTAGAACTGATAGCACTTAAGCAGTGCTGGGACAGATCCTGTGCATGTCACAAGAACCTAAGGAAATCTGGAAGTAATCTTGGTGGCAGGCCCAGCGGGGGATTTTGCCTTCAGTAAAGACAGGATTGCCCAACACTTCCCATTATAATCTCTTGCTTATGCTTTCTCATAACATTGGCAAGCTTTAGCTCTTCAGGCTAGTATTATGTACACTGGATATCTTTCCCCAGCTTACAAGTTTGGGAAAATGTCAGTGCAAATGGAAAATTCTGAGGAGGAGGAGAGAAAGGAAGGAGAAATGGGGGTTTACAACCCACCTGCCAGCTCATTCCTGTAAAAGTTATCAAGTCCCTGTGGAGGTGTGGCACTGATTTGAAACCTGGGAAAAGAGCTGGTGTCGAGGAAGAGTTTTCTTGCTGTCATCACAAAAACTAGCTGTCATTTAGATCTGTGATCCTCTAAAGTCCCACTTTTACATGCTCAGAGATGAGCAGAGAGGCTGCTAATGCATCAGCAGAACCAGCAATGCTCCTGTTCCGTTATACCATTCCTGACTGGTGGGCAGTGACCTAGAGAAGAGGAGTTATCCTGAACAATGTTTTGGGGGGTAGGATGAACCATGCGTTCTTGGTTTGGCTCTTCCCCTTGCAGGTAACTGGAAGGTGATTTTGTAAGAGCAAAAGTGGTGTGACTTCAGGCCCTGCTGCATGAGGGAGTGCTGGAACAGAATGTGCAACCCTGGCAAGGCTGAATTTCAAGGACAAGCTCCCAGAACTTCGAGAAGTCCCAGCACTCTTCCATCTTCCAGGTGGGGTCAGCCTGGTTCTCCAGCGTCAGAGGCAAGATTGTGTGTTAGCAGGCATGGTCCTCCCCCTCTGAAGGGGAGATGAGAAATGACTAAGGGCGATAAGTACCAAAAAGCTGTTGATGTGCATCCAGCACTCTGGGAGAGAACGTAGGAAATTTGCGTTTCCTGTTCTGCCAGAGACACATTTGATGAAACAACCATAATATATATGTGCAGAAGGTTTGAATGAAGGGTCATTATATGTTAAATTAACTGTATTGCAAGAGCATTAAAGAAAACAAGAACAGGAGAAACTCTTCAATCCATGAGAGGATTTGTGTGATGCCTCCGAAAAACAGATCTTCGTGTTAGCAGGAGGCCTATCATTCTCGCGGGGTCACTGGAAGGGACCCAGGGCCTTTTGCACTCTGCATGTGCAGTGTAAAATAGCTTTGCATTTGCTTGATCTTTTTCATTAAATTATACAACCTTGAAGAAAGAAAAGCAAGCATTGAATTTGTGATTTATGGCTTGATATTTACTTGCTGTATCCGGGTGCGAGACCTAGTCCAAGAAACAAAAAGAGACCGTGAGCCCAGAACGAAAAATACACGCTTAAGAACTAAATGTATTTTTCTTGGAGCTCAGTCCCAGCGAGCTCTGCTTGGAAAGCCGACCGCCTGCTCACCCTGCGAGAGTTTCCAAGTTCAGCTTCCACGCTGAAGTCTCTCTCTCTCTCTCTTAACACTCTTTGCACTTGGCTCAGCAGACCTTAACCCCCATCCTCACTGCTCCTTGTGGAGGAGATCCCTGCACCCCTCGGCTGGGCTGAGAAAACCCCTTTTTAATAAATTAACACAGTGCGATGGGATGCGGGAGCATCTGGTGCTCCCAGTCCTGATTTATTTCTGCAGCAGCACACAAAGCATCGGGTGATAAATTATTGAGAGTCAATGGGCCCTTGGAGAACAGGGCCGTGATGAATAGTGAGCAGTTGGCATCCCACATAACCGTGGGTCCCAGAGGGCTACCTAGGGAGAGGGTAAGGGGAAAGAAAAGGCCAAAGCCTTCGAAGGATACAGCTGTTGGGAAAGTCTTCCTTTCAGTGAGAGATTACTTTTATATTTAACGCCTTTTTCAGCAGTGGGAAGTGAGGTTAGGAATCATCTGGGGATAAACAGTAACCACTAAAGCCATGGTACCTGCAGCCTGGTCTGATAGAGGACAACAATGAAGCTGAGTATTGATCTACTTAAGTGAGTTTTTCATTAAGAACATCAGGGGCTCATTTAAAAGATGCTGCAGTTACCAGAGCTGTCTTTTGCAAATTCCGAGACAAGGAAATCCACCATCTCTCTCACCAGCAAAAAGGCCACGATGTGCTTGTTGGGTACTGAAAACAGAATTATTTTGGAGTCAGTGTTTGAAGAGAAAGGAATAAAGGCCAGATAATGTAAACACTATCGATTGCCCAGATTGTGTAGCATTTTCACAAGTAGCAGTGGAAAAACCACTGAGAAATACCTTTCCTTAATGATCCTGGAGGTTGTGGTCATGGGGAAAAATTCCCCAGGTGAGGGGATGCGGTTACTGGGATCACTGCAGGGGACTGCTGCGTGGCACTGGGGCAGGAAATCACTCCCTGTGCCTCCATCCCATCGCTTGGGAGCTGGGTGCAGAAAACACACCATGGGTCATGAAAGACCAGTTGGCAGCAGATTTGTATATCAGGTTGTTAGAGCAGCCTTTTCCAAGCTTGTACATATCATGAGCTTCACTACGCCCTCTGAAGCAAAATACACCCCTGTCTGGCATGCAGGGGTGTGAGAGTTGAAATGAGCCGTGTGCCCAGAAGTGAGAAGTTTGATCCAGAACGAGAGATAAAAAGGGCAATGCACTGGACACTGACCTCCCCTGCCTGACTCCTAATTTTTCACACTGGGTTTCCCTTCAGGAGGGCATGAAGGAACCTGTTTGTGGACCTCTGGGGCATCCTTGTGCAAGCACTTCGAAAATCTTGAGCTCCTTCTTCAGCCTGTCATGCTTTCTGAATTATCTGTATCATAGCTGGCAGACAGATTATATTCCACCCTCACCTGGCCTTAGTGATAACTTCACTTTGGCTCTGAGAGCCAAAAACAAATTTTCCAAAATGAAAATTTTCATTTTAGTTGCCAAAGAAGCCATCAAATGCTACATCTTCCTGGCTGCTTCTGCTTCAGACAGCTCCGCTTTCACATACTTGAATTTGGGGGAGTTGTTCACATGCATAACTACCACAGAGAGAAAAAAAATGAGTACAATTTTGGTGTTTGTTTTCTCTTGTTTGCATCTGCAGCTGGTCACATGTGACAGCATGTTGGCTGATGAAATTCAGCTTTGACTGTGCTAACTTAAGAGTCACTGGGTCTGGTGTGGAGTCTGGAGTAGACATCTTGTACAACTCCTCTGGAGGGCTTCACAGCCCAGGCTGGGCTCTGGGCTGGCAGGGGGTCAGTTCAGGCTGCCGCTGGTGTTTCAGGCTTTATCATTTCTATTTACACCCTTAGCACTATTTTGCTGCAGCTATTACGAGGGAGTGGCTTCTGAGTTGCCCCTATGAAGGTATTTATAACACAGCCATGTCAGGGCATTTTGGTGCCCATTTAAAACCTTCCTCGTTGCCTGTTACTCTCCCTAAGTTTCACAATTCCCTGTCTCTCTTCCTTCTGCAGTGACACTGGCACAGGTTGCCTGTACTTTCTTGCCTCTTTTCCCCTCCATCCTAGCTGTGAGCCTGTGTTTAAAGCTCCAGCAGAGACCAGGGTCTGAAGGGACATTACAGCCTGAATTAATTTTGGCAGGCTATTCCCTTTGCCAGCCCTCTGAATGCACTGACCGCCTCCCAGGCTGGGAGACACTGTCAGGGTGTCCACCAGGAGGTACCTACTCTGCTCAATCAGGACTTCATTTTTATCAGAGTTAAACCAGTATTTTACCTGGCTAGTGCACTGCATGAAAGAAAAACACAGCACAGATATGTCATTTAGAGTATTAATTAGAATAAATTCACCACTGATGTTACCAACAGTGTCCTAGAGCACGAAAATAAAACATTTGTTCTTTGTAATGGAGCATTTTTTCCCCTCTGCTTCCCAAGTGAACAGGGGTTTATTATCATCATTCCCACTCCTGTATTCCATATGTGACTCCAAATCAAACCCTGAGGTATTTCATCTCTTACCTGGCAGGGTCAGTTTAACATACCGAAATCAGCCTGACTTACATCTGCTTTGCAGATCATCACTGGCATACTTTAAAAATTGTTATAAGTCTATAACGACGCCTTTCTCCCCTCCCCCAGTGCTCCAGTAATGTCAAGATTTATTGAATCTGAAGGTCCAGTTGTGACCTTGGCTCCCACTCGCTAAATCTGAACCTCTGGGGTCCATAAATCTTTGTGTGCTGTTCAATTTATAGAAGTGAACATCTGCTTATCATACAATATTGAAGTTGCAGGTGTATTCTACCAGTAAAACAAACACATGGGTTCGGTTGCCTGGGCTGTAGGACATTAGACAGATGTTGAAGGGATGGTGATGGTTTTGCCTGTTGGGAGAGCCCTCATGGTTGGTGGAGCTGCTGGGTGGCGAGGTGGCTCTCAGGACTCTGCATCCCTGAGAAGTGAGGAGGGCACAGCTTTTACCCCGAAACCTGAGCCTAATCCTGCTGGAGAGCGATGCCTGAGATACACACAAATCACACGAGGGAAAAACTCCTGTCTTCCTGCCTCTCCTATGTCTGGTGGGAAAGGCATCAGCCCACGTAAGGATGGTCAACTTTCTGCACAACTTGGGGAATGAGAGGCAGAGCAGTGGCTCTGTTTCTTCATTCACGTGATGAAAAATACGGTGCACAAGAGAACCCTGTCTCAGAGCGAGCACAGAGAGGGAGAGGCCTACAAACACCTGAATATGATGAGACAGGCTGAAGAATCCTGCTCCACAGTGTAAGCAAAGCATTGCCAACCACAAATCACTGGAAAGAGAGAACAAAAGGAGGAGAAAGTATCCACTGTGAGTGGAAAGGAGGAAAGAGGAGGTGACCAAGCAAGTATAATTAGAGGGTCAGTGGTGGCTGAGCTGGGAAATGGAAAGGCAGCAGAAAAACAAGGTGCCTTTGTACAACCCGTAGGAGATGACAGGACACAGGACTTTTGACAACAGCTGAGGAAACCAGAGGAGACAGCAGTTCCACTACAAAAAGAGGGAGATGGGACAATGGGATCACCCAAGTGCTCTGCTCTGCCCACGACTTGTACACTCACACTGTACACAGAAGTGCCTCTCCAAGCAGAGCCTGGAGAGTAACTCAGTTCAGAGTGTTGTGGGCATACACAGAGGCTGGGGCAACATTTCTGGTAGCCTTTCATCCCAACAGCTGCCAGGGACAGAGCCTTTGTCCTGTTTTGCTCAGGAGACTCTTTCTAAAGGGCTTTGGCCCAGTGCAGGGTAAAGTGTCAATTGCAAGCAGGTAGTAAAATTGTCCTTGGGCACGAAGCATTTTAAAAAGTAGATCTGCATTTTCAAAAGTGCTCATGCTCCCTTTGTGGGAGAAAGAGCCCCTCTGCCAGAAGCCCAGCTCCCACGCTGGAGAGTGGGGCTCTCTCCTCCTTGTGAGCAGCTGCCTGGGGAGAGAACTCTGGAATGCCGGCAGCTCCACAGCACAGCATGGTGCTGGGTGAGGAGCTGGGGGCTCCCACAGGCCATGTGGCTGTGTCAGCAGTGGGCTGGCACCCAGCTCAGTAGCCCTGTTTTGCAAGAGGACAAAGGAGGAGCAGCACCAGAACATTTCCAAGGCAGACCCTATTCAGTCCAGGCACATGGCTGGACATTGTCCTTCTTCCTGCTCACTCCTCCCTTGATGCTTCAGGATGTCCACATGGCCCTGGAGCAGCCTGTGACACTGCTGGAGATACTTTGCACAGCCTTGCACTGAAAATTCACTAATTGGACATGAGTTGCAGTGGTGCAAGATGTATTTTCCATCGCTTTTGTCCCCGTCCCTGCTGCCAGAGGTGTCCTCATCAGCCCATTGTACACATGTTGGAGGGTGACCAGCTCAGATCCTTCTTGCCCACAAAGAAGGGCAAGAGGGCATCTAGTTAACAATAACAAAGCACCTGAAGAAAAAATATTATGAAATATTGTAGCTCTACTTCAATAAAAACATCTATTAATATATTTCAAGACCTTCCACAGTTGTTTTCTCCTCCCTCCAGGGTAGTCTAACCCCAGCCATAATTTAGCATGAGGCATGAATATCTTCACTTATTGTACCCATAAAAGAAGAAAATTGGGAATTTGCTCAGACTGCCAGGAATCTGGAATTTGTTGATGAATGGACATTTGGCTGAACATAGTGAATTCCCAGCTAATTGAAAGCAGATAACGAAATAATGCATTTACCTTGAAAAACATAATTTTCTTAATAAATAATTGAAATGGCATTCTTCTGACAGATGAAATAAGAAAAAAAAATAATAAATAAATTCAGGATTAATTCCTGTCCTATATATTATAGCGTACTTCAGTCATACCTTATGAGGAGATTAAAAACCATAAATCTTTTTTCCAGCACAGTGCCAGAGAGTGCTCTGGTCTAGAAAATGCAAGGGCCATCCTGTTCCGGGGAGTGTGGTTTCAGTCATCATCAGCCTATGCTTCTGTCTCCAAATAACATACCTAGGGAGAAGAATGTAGAGGCCAGGAGGAAAAAAAACAACCTCAGAAAAATGTAGGGGGTATCCAGCATGATCACAAATACTTGAATTAGCATATTTGTAGGTGTTCACTCTTCTCATCCTTGGGGTGGGCCAGCAAACCTGTTTCACATTGCACTGGTGGGAATCTGTGGCTAGGAATTACACTTCAGTCAAGGAGCAATGACTTTCAGCTGAAGGGAGGTTAATGGCTGAAAACATTTCAGCTTGAAACGCTTGCAGATGAGCTGATCACACCCTCCATTTTAAGGAAAAGATTAGCAAAGGATCCAAATAAAAGCATATGGGTCCAAATACCCCAATCTGGGAAGGGCTATGACTTGGAAACCCTTCTGGATCTAGAAGTAGGTTCCTCCCATATTTATAAAACAGGACAAAATTAAACTGCAGAACTGAACTCCAAAGTGTGGAGCTTACAAAATGCAAAGGTGGATTTTTTTTTAATAGCTTTAGTTTGACAGTAATAGTTTTTTGTCAGATTGTGGTTTGAGTGGAACACAATGTTCCCAAAGAGACACGAAACCTGACAAATTTTAATCTGCTAAACTGCAAAACTTGGCTATCCTAATTGGAAGCGTTATTAATCTGGGTTAAGTTTGGAATTATTTTTCAATGAATTTGCAGCAGGTTGTGGTTTTGGGCAAAAGCCATGGAAAACTTGGTAGTTTAACAGATTTTTAATGGGAATAAGGGGAAAACCACGGTGATTTTGCTTGAGTTGTGATTTAGGACTTTAGACTTGGTCAAACTGATGGGCTGGGAGGCCATGTGAATTAAAAGAACAAGTGTTGTAAATGGAAATTCCCCACCAAGTGCAGCAGATCTGCTCAGAGAGATGCTTCCTGTTAGATCAGTTCTTGAGCTGTTAAGCACCAAGACGTGTCCAGCTTCTTCCTAAAATCAGTGGGTAAGAAGTCCTACAAGGCCACAAAAAGAGCTGAGGAGAATAAAGAAATGGGATAAATGGTTTTGAACCTCTATCATCCTTGCTACTAAATGTTCACTGATTTGCAAGACCTGTAAGCCCTTTGCCTTGAGGAAATTTCTGTGTGGTCAAGACAAAATTAAAAGAACAACTGCTGAAAAGCTTGACATTGACTAAACAGGGTGGCTGCGTGAGCTAAGACATTTTGTTTGTCTGTAAGAGCATCTATCTGGTAAAAGTAAAGAGTAACTTTGGGAATGTTTGAGCACTCTAAGGTGTAGAACAGGGTCTTCCCAGATTTCTCAGTGGTGAGACAGTCTGATAGTTGAAAGACTCACTGAAAGAAAGTGTGTGTCACCGTTGACAATCTATTTTCTCAGCATTTTTAGGGTTAGAATAGACCTTAGGGCCTTCTTGAATGATCTTCATTGTAGTACAGCCCATGGAACCAACATCAGTTTCTTCAAAGTCAGCTTTAAATTCCCAGTGTCAGTGTTTTAGAGTACCTTTTTGGTTGGGTTTGTTGGGTTGTTCTTTTTTTTTTTTTGGTTTTTTATTTGGTTTTTTTTTTTTAATTTAGGGAATCCTCCAGGCTTTATTATAAACTGATTAATAACAATGAACCTATTAGCAACTACTTCTGGCAGTTAATTCTTTTCCCCTCTGAATAACAATGTCTTATTTCCATCAGAGTGAATCTACCCATCATCAGACCATGAGCTTTGTTAAACCTTTGTCCAACAAGTGAAGGACTTTGGGAAAGTTCTGCTGTCTGTGCAGCCGTAACTCATTAGGATCATTCCATCCTTGAGCCTTCCCTTGGCTGTGTCACATAAATGGAGCTCTTCAGTCTCTCAGATTAAGGAGTGCTTTCCTATCCTTAATCAAGTTAGCGTGGTTTTTTTCTGAATCCACTCCATATTCTGAACACCAAAACAACTGTAGGAGCCATCCCACCACTGCGAAACACAGCAGATACCATGATGGACCCTGCTTTGCACAGCCAAAAGCTGTCTTGGCCCTTTCAGACTCTGAGCTGAAGTTTGTCTGACTTTCTACCAGGATCTGGAGATCTCTGCAGAATCACCAATCTACTCACTTGGAAAGTCTGGCCTTCTTTGCTCTCCCTGATTGTGCTCTGCCACAGTTAAGGAGCAAACAGGCTCCGCCATTCACCAGTCCCTCACAGTCTCTCTCTTATTTGCCATCAGCAGGGAACAGTTGAACAGTGATGAGCCAAGAACTCAGCTCATGAAATTGGGCAGTTCCCCAAAGAGAGTTTTATCTGAGGTAAAATAGTCCAGTTGGTAAAATAGTCCAACAGTGTCATTTATATCAGCTGTATCACCTTTACTGATTAAACATGTTCATGTTCCAGCATTATAAAATTATTTTGATAGGGTCTGTTTTCGATAAGCTCATGATAATTTCAATGTAATTCTATTTTCCCCCTGTAATTCTTAAGAGAGTTCCCAAATAACCATTCTATTATTTTGTTCAGATTGGTGTCAGGCTGAGAAGTCTATATTTATTCACATCATCCTAGTTACTGTGTTTAAGTGCTGGCACAACTTTATCTTTGCTTCACATCTGTAACTTCTCTAGTGTTCCAAGACTTATTCAAAATCAGCAGCAGGGGTTCAGTGAATATCTTTCCCTTTTGGATGCAAATTATTCAGGAACTGCCAATTAAAAATTTCTAAGTTTAGAAAGCATTGTTATAAAAGAAAGGCTTGTTTTTCTTACATAAGATGCAGAGCACTATCTGGCTTTTTCCCAAACAGAAGTGGGAAATATTTACTCATCATTTTTACTGTTTTAGGTTTATTATTGGCAGACTTAGCCAATAGACTTTGTCCATTTAGAAGTAATCTGGTACCTTTCTGGTGATCCCATTTTTAGCTAACATACTTTTAAAGCTCCTGCTGACCACACATGTCTACATTTGTCCTTCTCTTACCATGATGCTATAATTTACAGCCTGTAATTCATAGTCATTACCATCAATTTACTCAATTTTTTTGATTAATGACTTCTCTGGACTTAGGTCTTCAGACAGGTTCTCAACTGACCAGACACCAGAGAACCCACTCCAGAATGTTTGTTCCCAGGTTGCTAGAAATCTGGAAGCAGGCCAAAACCCTTCTCACCAACAGTGCAAGTCCTCCTCAGATGGTGCTCAGCTGATCCTCCCGAAATCCCCAATAAAGACTGATTGAAACATCCCAGCCAAGGGAATCTCCCCGCCAGATTTCAGCCGTGGTGACCAAGTAAAACTTGCGTTTCTAAAGGAGTAAAAATTGTTCCCAATTCGCTCTACAAGCAATCGCAGATTATTTTTTGCCTGGACTTTCTGATTCGATGCTAAATGAATGGTTGGATCTTCTCTTGCTCATCACCCCTCTGCTCCAGTGAGCCAGGGAGGTCAATCCCTTCCTGAGACAGAGGCTCCCCATCCCACCACAGCCCCTGCACCAGAGAACAGAACCAGCCAAACCACAATGTCACGACAGCTGCTCTTGGTATTTCAAAATGGCCAGTGGTGATTTTGCTTATGAAATAAAGTTCCTAGCTGTTTCTCACGTAACACAGGAGACAGCCTGTCTCAGCGCAGATTGAATTGTTATAATGAAGCAATCATCCTTTTATGGCAAGTCTACCCAAGTGATGAACAGAAACAATAGCAAACGCAGCTAAAATATTGGCTGGCTCCCTCCAAAAAGTCCCCTCAGGTCTTTACAGAGAGATGGAAAAACAGTCTAGGTCAGGCCAATATTCTGCAATAATTAGGATAAAGAAAGGAAACATGAAGTCATTCTTCTTTGAGTGTCTTGTTCATCCCATTTATTAGGATTATCTGGCTGGTTTTCATGTTGATTTAATGGGAATGTATCACTTCTTAAAATTCTCAGCTTTATTTTCTTGTTGATATTCAGTGTTGGGTGAAAAACACAAAGAATAATACAACTTGAAACAAACTGGTCATCTATTAGCAAATGCTTATCCTGCATTTTGTACATACAAAAGTTGGATGGTAGTGGTGAGGCTGAGCCCAGTCATCTTAAAAATAATTTTCCAGCCTAAAACCACTTGGGGTTCAGGGCTTCCTCTGACTGCAGAGGTGGAGTCTACCTGAAGCAAGTAGGCACTCAAAGCTCAAATAAACTCACGGCAGGGTTCATCTCACCTGGTTTTAGGAAGCTGGCAGGAAACTTTGTCATCAGTGGAGAATGGCAGGTTTGTCAGGGGTGTCAGTTTTCCTTTTCTGTTACAGGTTCCACACAGCCTTTGGTTTTAATTAGCCATTATTGTTTATTCTCAGCAGCCCCAAACTCTGTGGGCAGTGCTGGTCCCCTCAAGAGGACTGTCCCAGGAGCAGAGTCCTGCCAAAGCTGGGTGGGATGGGCAGAGAGCAGGTCTAAGCCAGCTCATCATTGTGCACTGAAAATGTGATTTGATCCGCTCACGTTTCGGGGTTTGAGAGACAACAATGGAATTCTCAGAGCTCTTCCCTCCCAACTGTCCTGCCAGACTTGGAATGCTCTTCAGCCATTTGGGAAGGTATTAGACTTGCAAATCAATTTATTACTTTGACTTTGGGATTCTCATTAGGGCCCTGGCTGTACATCTGAACTGTTACCCTGGCTCAGTTTACCTTCTTGTAAACTTTGCTGATATGTGAAGTGTTGGATGGGTCCTTTCTAAAGCATATTGTCCTATTAAAGCACATTTAAAGAGTCTTGTAAACCCTGGAGATTAACCTCAATGTTTATGGAGAGTTATAGATGCTAATTCTTGCATATTTGTCATTCCGAACACGGCCTGGTGGCAAACATTCTTCCTACACCACAGCATTTGCGTCAATGGGATTTGTCCATGCTCTGATTCCTTAGGACTTAGAGAAAAGAAATGGTGGGCAAGTGAGGAATATGGGCATTTACACTCCTAGACTACATTAGATGGTCACAAAATCTTAGAGCTATCTCATAGCAGGAGACTGGGAAATAGAAGGACCATCCCCAGAGGATGGTTTTAGTTAAAAACATAGTGATAAGAGATGGGCTTACCCTGAAGAAGAAGCAGAATTTTCTCTTTCAGTTTTCGTTAATGTTCCTGTCTTGGAGCACCTTTGTGTATGATCTCTCCTCCTTGTCCTGCCAAACACACAGAGTTGGCAGCAGCAACCCCACAAACCTTCAGCTTCCTCACCAGCTGTGGGTGTCTTCATCATCTGCCCAGCACCCATCAGTTTCTTCTCTTCTGGGGATGGAAGACATTTAATATCTGCAAGCTTCTGTCTGGTGCTAAAATAGCAGATAAAACAGTGACAGACTTAACTGTTTGGTGTATGTGGGTGTAACTGTAGGAAAATACGTCCTGTATTATAAAAATATGTATGTGTATTGGTTTTGTGTGCATATATACAAATATACGTATTTTTATATATATGTACCTATACATGTATGCATACACACACACGAAGACTTTGGCACATATTTGTATGCCCAACACGAATCTGAGCAAACTCACTTTGTCTGAGTTAACACTTTACTATACCACTGATTTTGGTGATATCTTTTAACAAGTAACTTTGTAGATCCTCATAAAGCTAATTTTGGCAACTTTTTTGGGGGAACAGAAAGCACATTTTGTGTGACATAATTTCTTTAGAGACAGCAGACGTATCAATTATGACACTCAGAGGAGTCACAACTAGCTCAAGAATTGAAACTTTATGGATAGATGGGCTTTTTGGGGAGAACAAGGGTTTAAAAGAGAGACCACTGTGGAAGGAGACATGATGATGATGATGATGATGATGATGATGATGATGATGATGATGGAAAGGTAGCACACCTCTAACCAAGCACTTCGTGAACAGTTGCTGTCCAGAAAGGTTGTGAGGGGTACCCGCAAGGAGCTCCATTCCTGATGTTGATTATTCCTACCTTTAGGAGAACAAGTCTTTATCGTTTTGCTGGGTTTTTTCTTCATGCCTAATTTGTCAGATAAACAGATGCCTTCAATAAGTCAACTGGCTTTATTATCTATTTAATGAGACAGTCTTCTGGATCCCAAATTTTGGCTGACCGCTGTGACTAAGATGAGTGAAGTACACGGAAATTAATCATCCTCATACTAGCCAACTCAAATCCAATTTTTTTCTTTTTGATGGAAGATTCTTTTAAGCTCAAATAAAGAGAAAAAGTTCTCTATACAACTGGGAAACCAAGAGGCAATTACAGGACCATTAGGCAAGCAGATAATACAGTCCATTTTGCTACTTGACAAAGCTGTGTTAATGATTCGTCAGCAAAAATCAATCTGATGAATTTCGTATCCTTTTTTTTTCCTTTTTAATGCATTTCCACAAGAGCTCATTATTTTGAATGCATTCATTAATCAACAGTATTTTCTGGATGACTCTTCAAAAATATTTCTTACTCGCTTGGCCGAGAGCAGGTCACGTTGAGTAATAGATATTTACAATGCCTTGTTTGTATGTCTCACCATGTTTCACACTTCTGCTCTCTGCCTAAGGAAGTGTAGCTCAAAAAATCAGGTTTCTAGTAACCATCTCTCTTACCCAGCTATACCTGTGATGTAACACAGAGAAAGGTGCACTCACCTGTCTAAAAAAAATTATGTGCAACATAGGTGGTAAAAAAGACATGCTCCTTTGGGCTTTTGGAGCATGATGGGGCTCTGGGTTTCCAGTAACAGTTAAATCTTTGGAAGCTCTTTCCCTTAATCTCTTTGCTGTGGCCAGCCTCAATAAACAGATATGACTGAGAGGGCGGCCTGTGAGCAACAATGCAAACCCCAGCATGCTTTTCTATCCGTTTATTTGGTTATACTTCACAATAATTAAGTTCTCCTGTTAACAGTTGTATGGGCACTGCATGGAAATTTTACTGATAATGCTTGAAATTCACCTCTTGCCCTTCCTCAAGATCTCATTTAGGAAACTTGCCTCGTGTGGGAGCAGCTTCTGTGTCCAGATAATCCAAGAGCACAGGTCAGAGTGAAAATGAAGCCATAACATAAAGACAGTTTGGCCTTAGGATGACTAGGAAATTTGAGTTTGTTATCTCAAATAGCTGAAACGCAGGGAGCCAAAATTACTTCATCTTGGAGCAGTGCGGAGTTGGATGAAGACAGCTCCTCCACGGACAGAGAAGAGGGAAAGCTCCCCTTCCCAAAAATTTATTAATTCCACGCTTGACACGGGATGGATGATAGCTTCAAATAACAGATCCAGTCATTGCATTTCCTTATGGGAGCAGACTGCAGCAGCTGATCCTGCAGCAGGGTGTGGACCAGGGAGCTGCCTGCCTTTCCCAGGACTGTGCAGGATCCTTCCAGGCACCACAGCTTGGGCCCTGGGGCTGCCAAAACAGAGCCAAGGGTGCGCTGAGTGTGCTGCGCCCTGACTAGGTACAGTCTCTGCACCCAAAGACAGCAAAGCTATTTAACTGGTAAAGGGTTCAGTAACAAAAGGCTGGCCAGTTTTGCTCATATTCTGGGAGTCATAGTGGTCCCTCAGCATTTGTGTCTCCACTGTTTCTCTCAGCAGAGTAAATTTAGACCTTTCTTTTGCAACAAGGTTATGTGCAGGCTCCTTATGCTCTGCCTGAGCTGGAATTCCTTCCACAGTCACAGCAGGTCTCTGTGTGAGCAAGGGTGGTTGTGGAAGTGATTGCAGTCTCACTCCTTGAACATGTCTGGGGGGGTGGAAAAGCCTCCAGACTGCTCTGTGGCCTCCCTCTGCAAAGGGCTTGGGACAAGGTGTTGGGCAGCAGGAATCAGCCTTTCAGCATTACAGGGAGAACCCAAAACTTCAGGATTTCCCAGTCACTAACAAATGTACCCTGACGGTATCTGGTTTCTTTCTCCTTAGTGAAGAAAAAAGATGTTGGTTGTTGTGGTGCGCCATGGCCGCTGCCACGGCCAGCAAGAGCCAGCAGACCCACAGCTGCAATGGTTTGATGCCCACACAGCCCAAGAGCCCTAAGGTTAAGGTGAGTCCCCAGAAGGCTGTGTGGGTCATGCAGATTACACTCCTTATCTGGCCAGCGACGTCTCCTCCCCTTCTGCTCTGTATGTGGTTTCCCTTCCAGAAGGTTCTGTACTCCTCGATCCCCCATTGGCTCGGGTTAACTCTCCCCTCCTACCCCTGTTTCTATTGATTGTACACCCTTTCCATCACCTTTGTAACACCCCCTTGCTGCTGTGCTATTGGTTGTTGTGTGATTTCCCCTCCCCTTCCATAGGGCTATAAAACCCCATGTCGCAAGCAGTTTCTGGTTCTTCGTGCTCCTTCCTCGCGTTTTGTTGTACCCTCAGTTCTTCAATAAACCCTTTTCCCTCTCACGAAGAATCTCCTCTGCCTCATTTCTACCTCCTCAGTGCACCTTTACCTCCAGTGGGTAAGGCGAACTCGAGCTGGGACTTCGCCTGCCCTCCTGTGACACGGTCGGCCTCTGTCTCCCGCTCCAGCGTGGGCGGTCCCGGTGCTATCGGTCACTGCTAGCCGGCAGCGAGCCCCGCGGCAGTTGTTGATTGGGCCTGCAGTGAAGACGAATGGGGAAGACAGAATACTAAGTGTCTAACAAGCTAAAGCAACTTGTAGTTTGTACAGCTGCTGCAAAACGTGGTGTGAGTGCCAGTGGAGTTTGTCATAAAGCCTTGGGAGACACTGCATTCCCAATAACCAGAGGCTCCCTCCTCTGCTGTTAGGGAGGGAGCCTCTGGAAGGGCATTCAGTTCCATGGCAGAGGGTGGCAAGCAGTGCAAACCCTGAGAATTCCGGTTTGTCCTTAAGACCACCAGGAGTCAGGAAAGCCAGTTGACACTCCTGTTGGGATCACAGGCTCTTTGTGGAATCCGAGGCTGCAGCACCACCAAGGGAATAAAAAGTGGCAGCCTCAAATGAAAACAGACCTCTCTGCCTTTCTGCTTGCCAGGGCATTGAGGCTACAACACCACCATGGAGACAACTACCAGCTCACTCTGCAAGGAAGGGCCTGTGTTAATTACTTGCTGTCCCAAGCAATTGCTTGTTGCAATTCATCGGTGGCTCTTTCTTACTGGAGCTTGTGCTGCAGGGCTTTAGCTGGTTGGGCTGCTATAGGATGACTTTAGCATTTGTACTACCTTCAGCCTCCCAGGGCTTGGGTTAGCATTGAAGGGATCAGCCAGGGCTGCCCACAGTTGCTTCCCAGCTTCAGCTCTGCACGGGAACTCCTTTGGATGAGCAGGGCTGGAGGGATGAGTAAGTCAGTTTGTCTGGGCTGACCCCTGGATGGTGTTTCCCTGCTTGGATGAGCACAGGAGGAGAAAGAAGGTGCAGTTTATGGGAAAGTGGTGAGAACCACCCTCGATGAGCCAATTACTCAAACTTTCCCCCTTGGATTGTGTCAGGTGCCTCTTTCAGAAACCTTAACTCACACTGTTAGGAGTTTAATTTTAGGTTCTTGCCTCCCACATATGGCTTTTATACTGTGGGAAGCCTTCAGACATATCACACTTAATCACTGTTTATCCTTACTCATTTTCTTGCCATGCTGGATATTTGTTTTTAATCAAGAACAACTTTTCTGTGTCATGCATTCAGCCAGCTAAATGATAATGTGCAGTTCTGCTCCAAGAAGCCACTGTATCTTGCTGCATCAGTTCAAAGCACGGCTTGCTGAGTTGGGTAACAATCTGGCTTTTTCTTCTGCCACCCTGGGGCAGCTGGCACAATTCTGAGGCAATAAAATAAATTGTATCTTATTTTCTGTCCTGTCAGAAGAAATAGAACATAAATTCCCCATCTCTGGCCATCTGTGTGGCATTTTGGGGATGTAGGACTTTTCCTAGGAGAGGAGTAAGGACAGAAAGATTTCTGTTTGAGTGGCACTGTCCATCTCTTAATTAGAAAAACCACAGTGAGTGAAAGATTGGCTCTTCAAAAGACAGCGAGAGCTTTGCTGCAGGCTTTCATAAAACCAGGATTAAACTCACATACTTTTAACACTAATATAGCGAATTTTGCATCCAACACATCTGACACATTTATCATTGAGTTTACTAGTAGCCCAAGTGGGATATTTGGTCTGAGAGATAGTAAACTCAGAGCCACAGCCATATTCCACTGGGGAGCCAGTGCTCTCATACCACAGCTGACGTTGCCGAGGCAGAAGTATGTGGAAGACAAATGTAGTTTTAGCTCTGTAAACCACGGATTCAAACTGGAGGAGGAACTGGATTAAAGGAAAATACACTCTTGTGTCCCATACAGTCATTGAAACCATGATGAAGAGAAAGGAAAATGCTTGTCCACAATATGTGTCAAGACAAATATGAGTTTGCGGGGTGTTAGAGGTAGTAACTTCTATGAGAACAGCTTTCTAAAAAGATAAGGAAAAGAGATAGTTTGTTTGGGTTTTTTTTGTTCAGCCATCACGTTTTAATCTGCTTCTTTACTTCCACTGGCTGTGTCCAGGAATGTGAGTTGTTTGGGAATACCTGACACACATCACGTATTTTCCGTGTCAGAATCACCAGTAGGAGATATCATTATGTTGTTGAGCATTCACTTTTATCTGTTAGTGAAAGAGATGAGTGCGTGGATCTGTGTTCCCAGCAGAGCTGCCTGGGTGGGATGGACATCCTGTACAGACACCAACTCTTTAAAACTGCTTATCTTCCACCTTCTTTTTTGCTTACATCAAACCCTGCAAAAAGTGCGTGTTCTGGAGGCATCAAGGGTTGGGTGAGACATAACCATATCTAATTAGTCTTGTACCCTTCCCCTTTCACAGCCACCACCCTCCAAACCTCAGCTTTTAGCATCAGGCTTGCTCTGGTTTATAAAGGGTGTTTTTCTGTGTGGTCAAATTTTATGGCAGCTTGCACCATTGTTGGGCAGTTCCTTCTCTGCTCCTGGGAGCATCAGCTTGGACACAAGTGGCCAAGAGGGCAGAGCTGGGGTGGCACTGCCGTGCACGGGGGAGGACAGGGCACACAGGGGCTGCTGCTTCACTCAGCCATAGATGCAAGGACAAGTTTTAGCTGATCTGTGTGTAACCCCAGGGTGAGCAAAGCCCTGGCCTGAGGCTTTTTATCTTCTTAGGGCCCAAAGCCTTGGCACTGCCTCGGTTCTCATGTGGCTTCTGAAGCTGCCAAATCAGAAAATCGCCTACATCTTGCATTCCTGGAAGGTGCTGCACTCGTGGGACAGCTGGGAAGGTGGTGGCATTACAAAACCCAGAGTGACCACAGGGCAGCTCTAAGGGAAGAGATGCTCAGTTAGATGGTTTGGTCTTCACTGGGCCAGAAATGCTCCCCTGCTGAAGAGATATCCCAGTGCCAATTCAATCTGTCTCCTGTTCTGGTGACAGACAGGTTTGATTTTGGTTTCTGTCAGCACTCACATGAGTCAGTGACTACTTCTTTATGGAAATATGCATTAAAGACCCAAACCATCTGACACTTCACAGGCATGTGTAAATGACAAATAAAAAAAATCCATAATATCATCAAAACTTCTAGAACAAAGATGAGATTTGATGGGTTTTTTGCATTTTTTTTCAGACAGAGACAGAAAGCACATCTTTAAACTTTGATCTTCTTCTATGTTATTAGCTAAAGCGACTATAATCCTAGGTTAAAATAAAATATCCTTCTCAAGTCCTCGTTAAGTTAGTCTTACTTTTCAGTCAGGTACTGAAGAAGCAAAACAAAGCAAAGCAGCTCATAAATCCAAAAGCTTTTCCCATCTTCCTGAAGTGTACCAGAACTTGTGCCAGAATTTATTTTATAGATAAATGTACATACAGGCTGTCTAAAACACCCACAATTGCTAGAAAACACAGAGGGGCTTTGAAGGATTAAAACAGAGCATGGGATCTGCAAATAAAGATTGGATAATTAGGGTTTTTTTCAGTTCACTGACAGTACTGAAAGAATTAAACCACCATATTTTTCAGGTTGCCCCAAAATGAGAATATTCAAAGTGTTTTAGATGAACCAAAGAGTGAGAAAAACCAAATTGTGGCTGAACAAAATGATTTTTATGCCTGAAATGAAACATTACAAGTACTTAACCGAAACTGGAACTGTGTTTTCAGACATGAAAGCATAGCTTTTCATGCTTCAAAATGAACATTTAATTATTTTTTTCACTTTGTCAGGGTTTTTTGGGATCTTATTTATCTGACCCATCCAAGGCAACATTGGACATAAATTAGAACTTATTATTGTCAATCTGTGCCAGCATTTTCCAGGAAAAAAACTGTAGCTGCAAACAACATTCCTCTGTACAGCCAGAAACCATATTACCTGCTTCTAATTTGTATGGCAAGTGTGATTCACCAATGACTGTTTGGAAATGACCATAAATTCTCAGCCTTACAGCAGACCTCTAGTTTTTCATCCTCCTACAGGAATATTGTACTGAAGACAGGAGACCCTGGTCTCTGCCACCTCCTTGGGAGATGGCTTTTCCCTGAACTCCATCTCCCATGCAGTTATGTGAATCATGGAATTTGCTATGGCTGCCTGGCATGAGTAAGTTTGTAGACCTCAAATGAACAAGTTCTTGAATGTTGTAATCAACCAGCATTTTTTAATGCTGGGAAATCTCCCATCTCGCAGTGGGTTCTTATCTAAAGTTCTATACAGGTCAGATTTTACCATCCAGTCCTGAGGTTATGCAGAAAGCTTTTGAAAATGCATAATGCGTGTTATTTTACACACGAAAGCTTTCTGTGCAGCACATATTCCAAGTTACTTTCTGTGCAAAGACCTGTGGTAACACTGCACTGACTTCAGCAACATTTCCTTAGACCAATGTCCGTTGCTGCTGAAGAGCCAGAGCTTTCCTATCCGTGACAGCTGCCTTGCATTTGAGAGCCACTATGGGAACAGAAGGGTCATATAATGGAGAATGAAGATATTTACCAACTTTGTAAGTCTTTATGACATATTAATGCACATCAGGGGGGCAGAGCCTCGGTTTCTGAATATTGGGCCCCAATATTGAGCAATTTTTTGCTTTGTGTTTCTTCTGTACAACATACTGTGAAGTCCAAAATGTAGTTCAACAAAGCAAACCCACTGAGCCTGGAGCAACTGCAGAGTTTCATAACCCAGAACATGAACACAGCGGGATGTTGCCAGGACTGTCAAAGCAGCTGTCCAGACTCGCAGTTCCTGGTGAGTTAAAGGCTGCACCTCAGTCAATGGAAATGAGGACTTTGTGGGAGTCGGTATTTGCATTAATTAGAATAACCGAGACTCTTGTCTGTTTGTTTAATTTGATCTCTACCTTCCATGGATGCGTGTGCTGGAGCTGAAGAGCATTCCCCGGACTAGGAAGCCCACAGTGCTTTTTGTTTCTTGCTATTGTCTCTCAGGACTAGCTCCCTGGATGCAGTGGAGGAGGATTTTCAAAGAGTTGCACAAAAATCTTTTCTTTGCTGAAGACTGTGTACAGCCCCAGGAAACAAACACGAGGGAGAGCTGGGAAAAGCAGCAGACACTAAAAGCACTGTCACATGCTTCTCTTCTGTTCTCAGAAAGCCTGGTTATATACACTGCTTGCTCCCCATGGGGAAGAAGTCCTGGGGGTGAGGGCAGGGAGGGTATCTTTCAGACCCCTGAGGAAACAACTTCCTCCTGCCCTTCTCCAAGTTGGAATGGGAAGCCTCCAAGAGAATCCAGAGGGATGCACAACCCCAGAAGGTGTGCTAGCAGTAAAATACAAGGCTTTGCATAGCTTAAGAAATGTAGCAGACGTGCATTAAATCATGTCCTTTGATGGCAAAGGCATTTCTACCCTGGGTAAGATCGCAGTGCTGCAGATTTACTGCTCGGTTGGGGCGGGCTCATGGAAAGCCCTGAGTATTCTGGTATGAGCTGTGCTGCAGAGGTGGGGAGGGTTTACACCTGCCTGGGGCTGGACCACTGCCAGAGGGTAGTGGAACTCTCTAATGTGATCCAATTCTGGACTACGGAGGACAGCTACTCAGAAAATTAGTCTGGAAACAGCAAGTTGACAAAAAACCCAGAAATCAATAAAAAAAATCCTCTTCAGTTCCAGAATCCATCTTGAATCGTTTATTGCAAACCTTCTTTCACCAGAAGAGATTGTGCCGGTTTGGCCAAAATCTAGTAATACAGCCCCTGAGAGAAAACCAGGTTACAACCACCCTTCCCCCCACAGGGTTCGGGAAAAAAGGAAATTTTTCCTCGAAGGAAAGTGAAAGAGATAAAAACTATTTATTTTAACAAACACACAGGAAAAGGATAATGATGCTAAATAATGAATTAAAACCCCCCGCTATAGAGAGAAACCTGGGAAGATTTCAGAGTCCTTCTGTAGGTGTGGTCTCTCTCCTCCTTGGAGCTGGTCGGTGAGGGCATGGGCCCACCCCCGGGCCTCGGGGAGAAAATTCTCCTGATGTGTTCTGATGTTGTTGAAACAGTTCAGAAGAGAAGAAGGAAAAAAACCAAAGTCCCAGGAAAAAAAATTCAGCTCTCCATCTCACACCAAGAGGGNATAGGGGATACACATGATAGAGTCACCCCAAGACAGAGATGTATGAGTGAGGGAAGACTGTAGGGCAGTGTAAGAGCAGCGAAGGTGAAGTTTGTGAGTAAGAAAATCCCTGGACACGTTGGTCTGTACAGTGCAGCACCAGCCAAATGGTGACACCATGCTTTTATTATCATGATCTGCAAGCAAAAGCAAGCAAAATTCATGGTCACCTTGTGATTTTGCAAAAAAAGGCCCAGGCAGTGAGGGCTGTCATGTGAAGCAGAGGAAAGGTGAGTGAGGTTTTGGTTTTCCAAAGGCAAGTAAGCTTGATTTTGGCAACTGCCAGAGACACATGTGATCTTGCCCCTCACCCTCCCACCTCAAAATGAGTGGTACTTGGCAGAGACAACTCCAGACTGTATTGCTGGGAGGGAGGTACCCTGTCCTCACCCTCCAGACTGATGTCTGTTCATAAGAAGACAGTCCTGGACAAGAGCAATAACCTCCAGCTCAGCCTCTCTCAGCTGACTGGTTCACTCTTTCTGTGGAGCTAACACACCTGCAGATGTCCTTTGCTTCACATCCAGAGATTACTTGCTGTGGTCTTCTTTGTTGTTTTTCTGTTGTTGGTTTGGTTTGGTTCAGCTTTTGGGGGGTTTAGGGGGTTTTGGGTTTTTTTTGGGGGGGGGGTTTGTTTGAGGGGTTTTTTGGTTTTTTGGGTTTTTTGGTTGGTTGGTTGGTTGGTTTTGAGGTGGTTTTTTTGCTTTGGTTTTTAGTTTTTTGGTTTGTTGGTTGGTTGGTTGGTTGGTTGGTTTGGTGTTTTGTTTGTTTTTGGGGTTTTTTTTGCAGGAGGTTATTCTTGCTACACTCCTGCCCAGCCACCCCAGGGTGCCATAAGACAGACTGACAGTGGGATCCTGTCCTTCCCACCCTGCATGCCCAAAGCCCATCATGGCATCCTCAGGGGCTCAGCATTTCCTAAGGAATTCATACACTGAATTTACAGTAAGGAACTCGGTCCCGTTTACTGCTTTCACCAGAGGTGTCAGCTCAGACCAGGGGTTTCACAGAAGGTGGTAGCTCTGGTGGGCTTGGATCTTGGTCAAGAAGAGGGTGGGACCATAAAGCAGTGGCCTGGGAGGTCAGTAAGCCCCAGTGTATCTGCCTTGTCCCTGGCAGCCTGTTTATTCCCAAGCGTTTTGGACCAGTTCCCCACTTCCGTGCCTGATGTCTCTCACAGATCGCCAGCGTAGCTGCCCCATGCCAGCAAACCCATGAATTTTCTCATTTAATATTGTTCTGTTTATTATTTATGACAGAACCCTTTTTCTAGCTTAAACAAATTACTCCTTCATCCTTTCCACATAAATAATGCATTTCAGTCCCTCGCAGCTCCTCTTGCTCCTCTTACCTATATGTTCCCATCTGCCTAAATCCTCTGCAGAGCCTGGTGCCAAGGTCTGGGCACAGGGCTGCTCCTCAGGGTTCTTCAAAGCAGAGCAGAGTGGAGTAATTGTTTACAGCACTTGCTGGCATGTCCTGGAATGACTTTTGCCTTTTTTCCAACAATATCACATTGTCAATTCATGCTGGATCTCCGCTTTTCTCTGGCCCCCGGACTGGTTTGTGCAGCAGCCCAGTCCATCTGCCCAGCTTGGCCTTCTGGGCACCTGAGTTTTCCTTCCTGAGTGCCACCCTCTCACTGACTTTCACCCTGCTGATTTTAGTTCCATTTTATTTTGTTTTATCAGGGCTGCTTTGAATTCCAGTTTTATCCGCGACAGTGCTGCTCAGACCTCTCCAGCCTCATGCTGTTGAAAATGTTACTGGAGCCAAGATATACCACATCCACAGCACACCCTCGCCCACCAGCCGTGACCCTGCCAGAGAAGGAAATTCAGTTGGTTTGACACAATTTGCTCTTCACAAAACCACACTGGCTGTTTCCCTTCCCTTTCTGCTCTCAGAGTCACTGACTGATTGTCAGTAATTCAGCTGAATATTTTTCATGGTGTTGAACTTCAGTTGACTGCTTTATCATTGTCCATGTGGTCTTTCTTTTCCTTTCTAAAGCTAGGTCCAGTGCTTTTCCACTTGATTAGTGAATCCCACACCTCAAAATTAATTCCTACCTTTTTGGGAACACTCTTCCTGGGATTGCCAGGGGTGCTGGCAGTACTCAATGGTACATGGCCAGTCCTGCAGGTAGATCAACATATCCTTGCTGGCCAACTTTGAATGAGCTCTGTGTTCCTAAAAAGCAGTTTGCTGCTTTCCAAAACATGCAAAAATGATGTCATAGGAAGAAAGACTACTGCAAATAAGTCAAGTCAAAAACTTGTGTGTAATTCTGTGAACTGAATTTGTCCTGCAAGAGGTGGGTCTCTGTGTACGGGTCTGGGAGTGATCCCTGAGCTGGCTGACAGAACTGCTGTCCGTCTTGCTGTATTTTTTGAAAGTCTCATAGGAAGACAGCTCAAAAAAACCCCAACAAACCCATAAAAAACCTCGCAATACAACAACAAAAAACTCAACAACAAAAAAGTGCAACATCCTTGCATTCACCTCTGTCCTAAAGCGTTTTCTATTGGAGTTCTCCCCCATTCCTTTGAGATTCACTCCTGAGTTTTCTGAATTTGGGAATGACGTAACTTCCTTAATCTTAGCCTGGTCCCCCAGCAACCTAATCCTGTGCTACTTGCACCTACCCACATGACTTAAATCCCTGTGCAATACCTTTCACAGGCGCCTTCTTTAAAGATAAACATATGTTACAATAACAGTAAAATAACACATTACTCTCACGGCTCTTCGCACTCGTTAACACTCATCTGGATCTATGCAACTTCAGTTTTATGTCTGTAATTTTATTTCCATAAATTTTAAATCCATACCTGGGCCGTGGGATTTAATCACAGGTAACTAATGGCTTTTTTTATGAATCTTATTGTTGGTGCACTTCAGTGTAGTGCAGACTACAAAGTGTAAGAGAAAATTTCTTTCCTGGGGACCATATGGTAAAAGAATAAAGCTCTGACTTAATGCCCTTGCTTTGCAGAGTAGCACAGTCAACAAACCCCTATTAGATCACAGGATAAATATCGACAAGTTCCAGAGTATTGTTCCAGCCTGTTGCTATAGTAATTTGAAATTTTGTTCTATGAGCCATATAAAAAAGGGGGTGAAACAACACATTAGTATTTAATTATTCCCAAATTTGCTGCACTGGTACCACTCAAACCGGAATCACCTGCATTTAAAAGAAAAGTGGGATGTGGGCATTTCTAGGCCAAATTGCTCTGTGTGGGCTTTCATCGTGGAAATTATTTATTCATATTAATAGAGAAGAACAGGCTTTTCCCTAGTCATGAAGCCAATGATTTAAGGTTCACAACTCCAAACCAGATGACACTGCCTATTTTGGGAGCCACATGAGTCTATAATTTCATGTGAAGGATGAGTGCTTTAGTGAGTAGTCGCAGAAGGGCACGGGGTCATGTAGTGAGCTTTCCTGAGCAGCCAGTGCCGGGGCACTCCGGCACAGTGCAGGAAGGCATGTATCATCCATAATGCATGGACTGCCCCTGAGCAGGCTCTCTGTGGTGTGAAAAGATGGTGTGAGTGCATCAGGAACAGCAGAGACAAAGGTCAGGAACCAGGGCAAGCCTGAAGGGACCAGATCAACTGTAGGATGTGACATGGGATCAAGCGCTGACTCTTATCCAAGTTACTTCTTCATAGCTATAGCAACTGTGTGATGCTCATGTCCCTTAGCAGGACCTGACAAACTGACCAGTAATATCTTTAACTTATGCATTTCCTTCCAAACCCATAGTAAATCACAGTGGAGTCTTCTGAGACTGCTTCAGTCCCTTCCCGCTCATACAAGTTACTACAAAGTGTGTGTAATTTGAGAAGAATCTTCTTTTGCATTTTCTCTGAAGTAGGTGATATTCTTTAGCCCTTCTGTATTTTAACTGCTACCTTTATAACAGGTTAGAGGTGTCTTGCTAGGTTGTTTCTAAGGGTTTGATGGTTGCTCTTTCATAATATAAAGCTGTAGTTTAGCTCAGCATTTTGTAGTGCCAAGGCTCTGGAAGGGAAAGGAAAGTGCTTTTCAGTCTGTGCTACACAACACGTCGTGCTGGTCTGTGAGGCAGCAGATGGGTGGTCTGTGGATGGATAAAAGAAGCAAGAAAATCAAAGCATGCCCTTACACATCTGACAAACAAATAAACTGGGGTGGGAGGGAAACAGAATTAAAGTTTAGCACTGAAGATCAGCTGCGTTTGGCCGCAGAAATAAAGCAAACTGGCAGCACTACACAAGCTGTCCTTGCCTTCTCTTTTGCATAATGATGCGTATTTTTTGGAATGAGGAATGCTGAACAGCACTGTTGAGCAGTATGGGGCACACAGCTGCATAGAGTTATGGAGACTGCAACATCACCATGTGAAATATGGTAAGTGTCTAAATGTCTGTGGATAGTACAATTGCTGTCGTGCCTTTGATTTGGCACCACGCTGCAAATTATTAAATAGATGTCTGTCTGCTCTGGAGGTGCTGCATAAGGGTTTTTGATGCCAAACACTTTAAAAAGTGAGCTTCATCAGCTTGTGCTAGATAGGATTTGTCACTGGTGAGTTTTGGTACACTGGGCACACCCGCTGCCCCTGTTGACAGTCTGCAAAACCAACCAACCCTGGAAGGGTTAAATCTTTCCAGTGCCTGGGTCCAGCCTTTCTCCAAGGAGTTCTCTTTCCTCCTTCAGAAACAGGCAGCTGGCACCCTGCCCACAGCTTGTTTGTCAGAAAACAGGGTCCTTTCTTTGCTGAGGGCATGGCCCAGGAGCGGCGAGCGAGCCTGGCCTGGCCCGGCACTGCCCTGCCCGGCTGGGCTGCAGCGAGGTTCTCACGGCTCTGGGGACTCACTGCTGCTGTGGTGGCAGGTCTGGAGATCCACTGGATGACTTTTCTTTCTTTTTCCTTTTCTTTCTTTTTTTCTTCCTTGTAGTAGTCCTGGCAGGTACAAATCTTCTATTCATGTTTCGTTAAGTCCAGTTTTTCACAAGGGAGGGTTTTGTCCCCTCCTGGGCACAGGTCTTGACATGTGTCACCCAGAATTGAAGGAGTGGAAAGAAAGGGGAGCAAAAACTCTGCTCTCATCCTGAGGACTGGTCACGAAGACCTCTGCGGTGTTCCCTACAAAGCTGAATTTCGTGCAAAACGGGTAAAGAGAACTCAAATGGTCTTATTTGCATCTGCAACTCATTTGTAAAGTGCCATGTTTCAGGTGCAACTGGAAGGTTTGGGACCAGTTTTTTAAATAATTTGCCCTGAAGCACTGCTTGGGCTGCTGGCAAAATCACTGGCTCAGTGATGGGGCCAACAAACGCTCTTGTACACTCATTAGCTTTCATAAATGCAGGGCTCCACACACAGCACTCATCTGCATCCTGGCACAAAGTTTACAAATGTTCAAGAGTTGACAGTCTAGGGGTTTTTTGCATAAGTAAGTTGTCTGGGCAGTACTAGCTGGGGAGAGGAAGAACACGGCCCACTAAAAATCAGCACTGTTGAGCAGGTTGAACTCTGGGGCAGCACTTTTTTTGCAGATGCCACTGGCAGCATCAGTGAGAATTAGAGGAAAATCTGGACCACTTTGTGAAGCAGGATTTTAAATATGGAGCAAGAAAAGCAATATTTAATGAAGCTGTGCTTTATGAATGAGAGGAAAATATGCTCAAAAAAAAAAAAAGCTCAAAAAAAGTATTAATTAAATAGCTAAGAGGACAGTTCACCTAAGTCCCACAGAAGAAAATATTTGGACACCCTTAGCTCACTAGCACACCCAAGGAAGTCTTGCAAGCATTAGTATTCTTCAGGTATGACCTATTTTTTTGGTTTTAGCATGAATTCTTTGTAATGCAAGGATAGTCTCTGCAGTGCCTCTGTAGGGAACTGTAACTCTATATATGATATCTGTGGGTTTAGGGAGGGAACAAAAGCAAGCACATGTAATTGCCCTCTAGAGAAAAGGCTCTTGAAAAGTGAAAAGTGACCCTGTAAAACTGAGATGCTCTGTAATAACTGGGAGCTGTTGGCAAGTCTAAGCATCGGACAGGGCTGGAGGCAGGTATGCATAAGCAAACATGAAAACAGATATGGAACCAGATAATATTTATTTTTCTTAATCTTTGGTAGGGGCACATTCCTGAAAGTAACTGGAGCACTGGGTCTCAGGTGCATTTCAGGAGAGCTGTTTCTGCAGCAGACACTGTGCCAAAGAGGCAAACAGCATTACAGCTGGCCTGTCACTGCATGGGAAGCATGGGCATGGGAATGGGCGTGGTGGGAAGAGCAACCACTGCTGTGGGTGCCGCGAGGCACAGCCAGTGCAGCCAAACTCCTGGAGGAGGGATGTGGTTCCCTGTGGTACAAGGGCTGGGAGCAGGGAGTTTGCCCCAGCTCTCAGAGTCACAATTTGCTTTCCATCTTGAATTTTTTTGGTAAGAAGTCTATCAACTTCTACTTGATTTGAGTGAATCTTTCATTTCTCACTGAGCACAGGCCTGTAGGCATGACAAACGCCTGAACTCTGTTCCTTGTGGCCTAGGGAAGAAGGTGTGTGTCACATATATGACATGTTCTTCCCCAGCAGTATTCCCTGGACACCTCATCGTGGGGTGAAGGGCTCAAGTGCCTTGTGAAATCTTTCATTAGACCAGCTGAAATACAAAAAAACCCCACCAAAAACCTGACAGTTATGCTGGTGGACACACAGCTCTCACCTCATGACTCAGAAACCAGTAGCAGCATCTTCCAAACAGGAAGCCAAAACACAGGTGAGAGACAATAACTCTTTGTTCAACACAGTTGTGCCAGATGACCAGTCAACTTGAGAGAAAAAAGGTGGTTACAGTCTGTGACCAGATGAGGTTTTAGCAAGAGGAATTTGATAACATGTTCATTTCTTCAGAGAAAAGCAGGGGGAAATATGTTGGCAGGCAGCCCATGTGAAACGAGCTTCATTCAGCCAGACAGAAGGAAGATCAAAGTAGGGCTTAAGTACATGGACTATGTTGAGTCCATAACTTCTTTTTTATTTTACTCTAGTAGATCTGAGCATTTTCCTTTCCAGCGTTGCCTTTTGGAGTTGTATCAGAAGTCACTTTTCAGGATGATCCTTTGAGACATTAGTGGGAACAGTTAGTGAAAAATATCCTCTAAATGGTAACTGGGTGCTCTGGTCCTTCATTGATTGTCCAGCAGAGTTCACTCCAGCACATACGTGTGGTCCAACTTCACAGTTTCCATCAGTCCTGTAGTGCACAGGTGTGGTGTGTGTCAGGTTTCATGTGGAGGCTCCCTGGATTGCAGTGGGGCTGCGTGGAGGGCAATCGTGGCAGTGGCTGCAGAAATGGGTTTACAGATTATTTATTTTCTGCTTGCTGCTGTTAATTTTTTCAAGGGCAGGTTCAGTTTGTTTTGCTTCTGGTTATGAGTTTGTTGAGGGTGGCAGTTATTTAAAAGTTAGAAAGTTAGATGCTGGGGGAAATTTCTTTCAAAACACACGGCATTCTACTGCTGGTTTTAGTTACTTGATGGTTTTTCATTTGGATCCCATTAGGGTTTAGTATGTGAAAACTGAGGGATAGAGGCAGTCGGTTGGCTTGGGTTTCTGCACTGAAGCAAGATTCTGGTTCCACATAGAATAAGCTGAGTTGGAAGGGACCCACAAGGATCATTGAGTCCAGCTCCTGGCCCGGCACAGGACACCCCAGGAGTCGCACCATGTGCCTGAGAGCATTGTCCAAACACTTCTTGAGCTCTGTCAGGCTTGGTGCTGTGCCCACTGCCCTGGGGAGCCTGTTCAGTGCCCAGCCACCTTCAGGGTAACAAACTTTTTCCTGATATCCAACCTAAACCTCCCCTGACTCAGATCCAGCCATTTCCTTGAGTCCTGTCACTGGTCACCAGAGAGAAAAGATCAGTGCCTGCTCCTCTGCTCTCCTCACAAGGATGTTGAAGACGCAATGAGGTCACTGGCAGATAAGAGCAGTTCTTTCGGTAAGGCAAAGCCCAGTCTTACACCAGCAAAGCAAGTGCCATCATTGCTCTCCCCCAAGTGACTAGTGATCCCTGAGAGTCTCCTCTAAGGCACAGCAGTGTGATATGTTTTGAATATATTTGGTTGCAAGTTCAGTGGCAATATGTGTGTTGATCTGCAGGCATGCTTCTGCATGGAAGATTTAGGGTCTCACTTCACTAATGATAGTGCCCCTGAAGTTAATAGAGGTGTAAGAATATTTCAGCGACAGCTTGATGGCATTGTTGATGACAGAATTTGCGATGGGAACTGAAAATAAAATGCGGGCTTCCAATCCAGCTGGTGAGCATGTAATTTCTGAATGTTGGGTAAAGCATAGGCTTGGTGACATAGTTATTTAAAAAGAAAAATCTTCTGTGAAGTTAGTTTATATAGAAGTTGGTATCTTTTGAGGTAAACTGGGTTCCTGTGGCCTGAATTCATTGAAAAAAAAATTGGTGGAGTAAGAGATGCAATAGGTAAGTTTGGTGGTGTGTTTGAGTTGGGAATCTGTGGGTACATTTTTTTTTGTAGGTTCTTAAGAGAGGCTGCAACACTCTTACTGGGGATGTTGTTGCACAGGCCGTGCTTGGCTGTGGCAGCATGAATGGTGCCAATATGGGGTGCTTCATTTTACGCAGACCATGGGAAAAATCCTCAGCTTTCTGAGTGAGGAAGGGCTGAGGATGCTTTCTCTTCCGTGTGATAATTCATCAGGAAAGCTGGAAGCAGTTGATCTTGCAGAGTTGGGGGGGGATTTTTCACTCACTCAGGAGAGCAAAAGCACTGAATTCAGGATTGTTGTCTCAGTACAACCTTTGTGTGCCGCAGGGCTTCCCAAACTCTGCAGCCAGGCAGCCTCTGCCAGCAGCCAGGCTCCCGACGGCCAGGGCTACGTGTGCATGCATGCAAAGAGCTCCTGCTCTGCCTGAGCTCCCACATCTCCCCCCTTTTCCATTCAAATCCTCCCACCGAGGAAGAAGTTGCTGCACGGCCGAGGAGTTGCACAGGCAGGGAGCTCGGGAGATGTACTGGGATTTTCGGTCATGTTATTCTGACTTGGGGAGCTGTTTGTCCTCCTTCAGTATTCCAGGCAGCCAGCCTGAAAAGAAGTCCTGATCCTGTGCTGCAGGCCAATCGTGTTCACAAAGATCTCTTTGTTACACCCGTGTCTGTGGCATTGTTCCTCTCCAACAAAACTCGCCTGCCAAAGCCCTGATGCACTTGGCTCTGAAAGTGCCAGGCTGGTAATGCAAGAGGTGAATTCCTGCTCGTTCACCCCATCCTGCCTCCTGCATCCCTCTGCCCTGCAGCTTTCCACTCTCTCAGGCTGTGGTGAGTGGGAGAATAGAGGCTAGACATGGTGGTTTATCCTCCTTGCAGCCCATGTGTTACACAGGCTCCACATTATCATTCATGCAGAAGTCCTGCTCTCCAGTCAGGTTTGCATAGAATCATAGGATCATTAAGGTTGGAAAAGACCTCTAGGAACATCAAGTCCAGCTGTCAACCTAGAACCACTACCATGTTCACCACTAAACCATGTCCTCAAGTGCCATATCCACACATTTGGAATACTTCCAGTGATTCTACCACTTTCCTTGGGCGGCCTGTTCCAATGCCTGACAACACTTTCTGTGGAGAAATTTTTCGTAATATCTGATAAAAACCTCCCCTGGTGCAACTTGAGGCCTCCTTTCAGGAAGTTGTAGAGAGCATTAAGGTCTCCCCTCAGCCTCTGGGTTTGCCCACTGTCAGACCCAGCACTTGATTTCTGAGCAGATGATGGTGAACAGGCTTTCAGAGCCAGGGCTGGCCCCTCAGCCTGTGGGGAACAGGAGCACTAAACTCTTCATCATATGGAGGGTTTTAATGCCCGTGTGGAGGGATCCTGGGTGTGTGTACAAACCACAGTGCCACACACCTGGGAGCACTTGACAGATTTTTAATCTAATGCACCCATTTCTGTCCTCTGGGGCAGGACACACAGTCAGGAGAATGGACTCTGCAATCCCAGCACAGCCAAAGGCTGTACCCTGAGTTCCTGTTGCTGGAAGCTTTACCTGGATTGCCATGCAATATTAGTGTTTCTAGTCAACTTGCCCTGTACTCCTTCATGTATTCACTATTGCACTTTTCACTACCTTAGAGGATAATCTGGAGTGTTTTTCAATCAGTACTTCCATGCAAACTGACTTGTATTTCATAACGGGAGGCTTAATAGGGAGGGAACACAGGTAGGGAACAGTAAAGACCCTCACCCTTTCCTCCTCTCTGTCTCTGCACAGAAAGGTCCCTCTAAGGCGTCCATCTGCTCCTGGCAAACACCAATCACGCACCTGTGAGCCAGATGTAAAGAGCTGCATGGTACGTGTCATTTGTGATCCAGACTTAATACAAACCATGCTAAGGATTGGTTACAAATGGCTCCATTAAAAAAGAAAAAAAGACAAATTGCATAGCACAGGTAAGTAGCACCTCTTTTCTTGTTTCACCTTTCATTTTATCTTATTTGCTTTTGTATCTGTGGTATGGAGGACGCTCTTGTGTGGTGGGATGAATAGCAGTTGAATTTCATTAATCTGGCCTGAGTGTATTAAATTGCTTAAATAAACACTTAAGCAATATGCACAGTCTAAACATTTAAGTTCTTACCTGAGCAGGGATACTTCAGTGCTATTACTCACCTTCACCAACCCCAGTGACTAACCTGGCAGGCTGACTAATTCTCTCATTGATATTTCACTTGGTGCGTGTAAAATTTCCTAATCCAAGAGTTTCTATCAGCAAATCCCTTGAAATATTGCAAGGGCATTGCCTTACAGCAAAGCACCTTCTGAAGACCTCTCCAGGTAAGGGTAATGTACCTGTTGTTTTTGAGATATCAGTGCTGCAGTTGCCCTTGTTCACCCCTCCACCCTGGCTTTTCACTACTTGCTTCCCATTAAATTTTCTATTTTTGAATGCTTTGGATTGAGATAAGAACCCTTTAATTTATTTTTACTTTAAACTTGCAACTTCTTGCCTTAGCCAAAGAATGCTGTTAGCAAGTGTAGAGAATGCAGTGACTGTTTTCCAATAGTCCGTGTTCCTTTGGTGGAAACTTTAACAAATATATTGATTTTCAATCTGGATCGTGATATTTTATCATCTCACATTTTATAATCTCACATTCCAGACAGTAACAGTTTGATTCTCCTGTCATTGTGAGCTATTCATATTTTTACTAGGCTGCTGAATAGTTCATGCTGTGTCAGATCATGCTGGTTTCTCTGTAGAAGTTGCATTATAAACCCCCAAGGAAACATATTCTATATAACAGGTCTGGCTCAGACTGGGTGTTAAATCAAGGTTATAAAAAAGCTTGCACTTTCTTTTCTGCATTTCTCTTCTTTGCATTCCTCTTTTCTTTCTTTCTTTCTTTCTCTCTTTCTCTCTTTCTCTCTTTCTCTCTTTCTCTCTTTCTCTCTTTCTCTCTTTCTCTCTTTCTCTCTTTCTCTCTTTCTCTCTTTCTCTCTTTCTCTCTTTCTCTCTTTCTCTCTTTCTCTCTTTCTCTCTTTCTCTCTCTCTCTTTCTTTGTCTCTCTCTCTCTCCCTCCCTCCTTCCCTTCCTGCCTTCCTTCTCCCTTTCCCTCCCATTCCCCTCTCCATCTACATCTGACTCTACTGTTTTCATTCTCCATACAGAATGGGAATCCTCAGGAAGAAGAGCTCCTTGAGTCTGTTCTCACCATCAGCAAAACTTGCTGAGATGAACTTGCAGCCACATGAAGCAGGATCAGAAGTAAATGACAATAAAGGCAAGGTCAATACTCTGCTCTTGCAAGCCAATCTCAGATACCTTTCAGAAACCTTTACAAAGTGGAGTACCTTTAAGGAGATTTTAGTGGTTTTCTAATCAGACCTCAGTAATGCACTGTGGACTCAATACTTACAGTCAATTGCTTCATGTTTACTTTATAAAACAAACAGCAGCCAAGAACTGGTGTCCTTAACTGTATCCTGTCTAAAAATTGAAGCGGTAAATAAACACAAATCTGGAGTAACAAGCACATGCCTATCAGGTAGGTTTGCACGTGAACATAGGCTTGTAACAGCTGCTCAGCACAGAAGGGAAGCAGAGCTGGAGATTGTCAATGCTCCCTTAAATCAGGAGGTTAATTAATTGTGGTGGTCTCCTGCATGGGTGTGTATTCCTGGCCATCTCCACCTGATGCTGTTTCCTTAGCATCCCTTTGGCGACAGGTCCTGAAGAGGTGGGGAGAGACTGGAGTCAAGTGTGTGCTGGTACTATCGCACATGAACATGATCTACTTAATCTCCAAATGTCAAAAGAAAATGTATAAACGTCAGGCTTGGCTGGCAGCAGCAGTTGTAGGTTGGACACTCAATAATTAGAGATTCAGTAAATACAAGACTATTTTTTTACCTTGTTTGCTCTTAGTATCTCCCTGCTCTTTTCCCACCAAGCACTTCTCTTTCCAACCCAGCAACAATTTGAATCATTTTTGTTCTGGTTCCAGGAAGTTCTAAGAACAAACTTTAGTAGAAAGCAAGAAATGGGGCTTGGAATTTTTTTCTTGAGAACAAATTTGCAGAACAGTGGCAGGATAATCTACTTTATAAGGACATAACAGAAAATGGAAAATGACATTTAAACATGTTTAGTGTCTGGGCAAATTCATAACATGAAAAAATCACTTTGGCTTTCTTTGAAGTTCCTGCATTAAGACTGAGGTCTACTGCTGAGGGAATAAAAAAATGAAAAAGGTACAATAGATATGTTGGTTTTCCCCATCAGAAATGCAGCTGAAAAATATTTTTCATTTGGAAAGCAAACAAGAAAAAAACTCGACTTTGCAGGGTTGAGTAACCCTTGCTACCAGTTTCTGGCGCTGTACTTGAATCTAAAGGAGAAGTGAACGTTGCATTGGTCTGTGCATCCACCCTCTGCAGCTGCACAGCAAAGGAGGAAAACAAAGTTGTGCCGTCTCTCTGTTTGATCTAAAAGCTCTGGCTTGTTTTGGGAAAAGGAGTGATAGAGTAGTACAGACGGACTAAGTTAAGAAAAAAACATCATGCAATGGTTCCTGAAAAATTCCAAGCCTGTGTGCTCCTTCCCAGACCTATATGTGTCTGTTTCAAAACTGCAAGGCTCCGTAGATCCCAAAGGCAGTCACTCTCTGGTCCTTGGTGTTTGGTGCCTGGAGGGTGGCTGGACAGTGCAGGCATCCCATGGATGTGTTGGGAGGTTGCATAAGTCCTTTTTCTTACCTCCCTTCCTGGGCTGTGGGACAAGTGCCCTCCTGAGAAAGCCCATTGCTGCCTTATGCGAGTCAGAGCTGCTCCAACCATCCCATTGGAGTTTTTTGCCTTCTCACAAATGGTTTCCATTCCCAGATGCCAGAATTTCACTGTTGCTTTGTGGGTGGCAGTGCCCCACTGCATATTCCTGCTGAGGGCACTGGGCACAAAGATCAAATTTGGGAAGTAAATTTTGGGGGAGAAATGCTCTCAACTGACCCTGCCACACCTCTGTAATGGTAAAGCAGGATGTCAGACCATGCTTCAGCCAGACTTTTCCGCATGAGGGTCAAAGGGGCTGTTCATCCCTCCCAGCCTTAGTGTGAGTTGAAGACCAGAATGAAAACTTTCAAATGAGGTTCACAAGCCCCTGTTGTGTCTTGCTTCTGAGTGTTGCAGCATGCACGATGGCAAGTAGGGATTTGTTATGTACCAAGGACCTTCACCCTCTCACCCCAGATATAAAGCTAAATGATTTGAGGGACACAGCAGGGATGACAATGAAATACCCTGAGTCATTGCAGTTAAGATGTCTTTGGTCTGCCTGAAAGACAGAGCCCCACAAAAGGCCATGTCTATAAAGGATTGGAAGTGCCGGATCCTGATGCTCTGGATGTCATGAGGGGATGTGCCTGGACCCTCCCAGGGCAGTGACTGCGAAGTGCTGCTGGGACTGCCCCATCTCTGAAACCACGGCCCCCAAGCCCATTCCACCAGATTCCTCTGGCAGCAAACACTTGTTTTTCCTCTGCCCATTTTTTGAGATGGCCCCTGCCCATCTAGAATCTGCTAACGAACAGAAGAATTTTGGTTTCCTTTTGGGAGTTGGAATGGCACATCTGGATCGTCTGAGGGACCATTAGTGGGATCTGGAACTCATCTTTCCAGACAATGCTCCTTCTCATTCCTGTGCGTCGGGGAGGGTGCTGGGGTATTGCTGCTAATGGAGTTCTACCACCTGAAGATCTAAAAATTAATTACGTGTTGACTGGTGGGTTTAACTCTTGTCTTTAGATTTCTAGTCCTTTGTACACATGAGACTGACCAGACAGGTTTATCAGATCTTCTGGATCTTTGTATTTTTTATTTGGTAGCACTATATTGACTACAGGCAATATTTCATTTAAGACCATATATATGAAGTCACTGCACAGCTCCTGGAAAGAGTCGTTTATTTGGGAGAAAAACTATTTTTTTAAGTCTGCCATAAATTAAAGATATTTGTGCCTGTGACTACAGTTACAAATTTTTTTTGCTTCTTGTTCTCTTATGTGATTCTTTTATGTCAGACAAGATGGTAATGTACATAAATTAAATTTTATATAGTCTGTCAAGCTTCATAGCAGGTGGTGCTTTGTCTTACTACACCGTAGATAGAATGCTTTGGGATCAAAGCATATCTCGCTCCACAGGAGGATGCCAAGAGACTCTCTCCTTCATGACAGGTGATAAATGGTTTCAACATTTCAGCAAGGTGGCTACCTTTACCTGGAAAATCAGAATTGGCAATGGTAATTAAAGGAACTGCTCACATAGAGACATCAGTGCTTGAGTGTTATGAGCAGTCTGAGACTGCTGTGGGGAACAGGGATGTTCATCAATTCAGTACAAACTGGATGGATAGAGCTGGCCTCTCCAGCTCTGCAGACCAGGCCATAAAATAAATGTGTTTGATTTACAGCTACAGAGAATGTGAATTGCAATTTTACTATTGCAAAACTCCAGAAGAGATAAATTATATTTTCTAATGACATCGTTTTCTCCAGGAAAGTACAGCATAAATGCAAATGAAATGTTCTGTGAAAATGTGATAATCTCAGAAAAAACCACAACACAAATCCATAGAAAAACAAAGTCAACAAACCATGATAATGCATTTCTTTATCAGAAGGCTTGGTTTTAATTATTTTGAGACTTTCTGTTCTGAAGAAGCAAAACCATTTTGTTTGAACTTCACTATTTGATTCTCCTAATTCAGCAAACTACTGTGCCGTGATAAAACGCATTTTACTGCATCAGTCACAGAGCCCTAAGTGTGGCTGTGCTGCACCAGGCAGATGTCCACCCAGCCAGCATCCTGCTCCACAGTGACCAGCAGTGGATGCTGGTGGTGAGGAGCAGCCAAACTTGGGGGGAGGACTGTTCCTGGGAGCAGCCTCGTGGTTTGGAGCCCTCCGTAGGATGCGGCACTGGGGCTGGTGTTTGCGCTGCCCTGCTCTGGTGGCAAAGCCCTGCTGCCCTCAGCACTTTCTGAGGGACTTGGCACTACGACTTTTCGCTGCTATGGAAGCTGCAGTCTGGATCTGGAAGCTGCAATTCACCCCCAGTAACAACGGGAGAGAGATTTGGATGAAGAAAGGAGGACAGGGATTTCTCCTGCCTGTAAGCAGCTTTAGAAGACACAGTACCAAAGATGCTGGTGTCTTGTCTACACTACAGCTCCTTGTCCTCCACATAGTTGAATGGGCTTGACCTACTTCCAGAGTGGCCCTACAGCCTTAGCTCTCACTTCGGAAGCACCAGAAAGGTGAGTTTGGTTGGCTATTTGCAGGTGACAGATCTGGGGACAGGCAGCTCAGGCACACTGGAACTGCAGCTGTGACAGCAGGGACCAAGGCACACTTACTGTGTGCACCATTCCCAGAGCCTTCATTGTACCACAGTCTGCTCTGTGGCATTAAAATGACTGGTCTTGTTGGTGATGAGTGTATCTCTCTTTTGACAACTAATTTTGAAGACCTGTTATTTTTTAAGTGAGAACTTCAACAACAAAAGAAAAAAAAAGGCAACAGGTCCTACAGCCTGATCATCCCTTTTCTGTGTTCAACAACAGTGCAGTAAACTGGAGGTACATGTAGGTACCATATTCCCAGTCTCCAGAGGGTTTTAGGAAGCTCAGAGCAGAGCCATGATTCCTTCCCAAAATGACCATGGGAAATCAGCATCCTACAGTAATATGTTTTAAGCATTGAAACAACACATTTGCACCATCCCATTCATTGGATTCATTAGATCAGTAAGTATTGAAAATACCAAAATACGTACTATCACTGTATGGCTGGAAGGGGAAATGTAGTGCTGGTGTGAATTTAGGAGACTCACTGATGGAATCCATGCAAGCTCTCCTGTTTTGCCTAAAAGGGATACAGCCTGGCTGCTTTACTTTCCAGAGCGGCCTTTTGAAGTGGAAGGTGTGAGCTTAACAGGATGAGTCCATCCAGTTCCAAAGCACCACTGCAGCCATTCCAAAGAGATGTTCCAGGCTGGTAGAAGATTGTGACCTCAACCAAGTCTTACAGAAGCTGTAGCTACCTGGGGTCTCAGTGCAGCCAAGGGAAGGTACAGTTGAGGAGGAGATGAAGCACCCGCAACTTACTCGGGCAATCTGTTCCAATGCCTCACCACCCCCACAAGTGAAGAATTTCTTCCTATTATATATTCTAAGCTTACCCTCTTTTAGTTTAAAGCTATCACCCCTTCTCCTACCCCTATATGTCCTTTTGAAAGTTCCTTTCCAGTTTAGATCTCTTTTCAGGCACTGAAAGGCTGCAATAAGGTTGCCTTGGAGCCTTCTCTTCTCCAGGCTGAACAATCCCAGTTCTCTCAGCCTTTTCTCCTGTGAGAGGTGTTCCATCCCTCTAATCATCTTCACGTCCCTCCTCTGGGGTCTCAATACCAGCTCCTGCCCCAGAGCACTCCCTGGTGTGTCAGGTGTTGTTTGTGCTGTCAACTGTCCCCTAGAAGCCATTCCCTCTGGGAGGAGAGGAAAACTTTCCCTGTTCACATAATGACTTAATTTTCCTCATTTGTTAAGGAAGCAACATTTCTCCCTGTGGATGGATGTGGAGTGTCTCCAGGGCGGAGTTTCTCCCTGGACCGCTGATTCTCACAGCAGTGTGCTTCAAACCTCACCCTGGGCTGGGGGTGCGAAGCTCCAGCCACCCCTGTGGAGTGAGGATGGGGACAGTGAGGTGTTTTTGTGCTCCGTTCTGCAGTTTAAGGAGTCCCTCAGCCATTTCTGCCATTGTTCTGACTCCAGTGCGCTCACCCTGGGGGTGAGATCAAGGATGTGACATTTTAAAAATCCCTGACATTATTATGAACTCTTTCATTTGCGCATGCCTTTACCTCCTTCAGTGAGGAACAGTCCTTCTGAGCCCCTTCTTCTCTTACCTTATGCTGCCTGTAGCTTTTCTTTCAGTGCTTGTAACCCTGTCAGACCCTTACCAACTTGTGCAGTTCTGTCCAGCTGAAAGTTGATGGTTGCCATTTGTCTACAGGCTGGTTGTCCTTTTATCTTGCACCACAGCATTTTTCATGGCTCCTCTAAATAAGCCCCTTGCCTCTAATGGTGCTGGCACCATCCTCCTCTCCCATGCTGTGCACCATAGGTTCATGATTCTTTCCCAGAAAAGGTAATCTGTTGCTACTCTTTTCCCAAATTCTGAGCTCAGCTGTGGCTTGCCAAGGTTTGTACATGGTATGTAGTTTTCAGTGTCTCCCACTGCAGTAGACTGGGATTTCCCTTCCATTTCAGGGCTCTTTTCAGTCTCTGTGCATCCTTGCATCAGCCTCAGCCTGTTCTGATTGACTTCCTTTGCTTGGGAAATCCTAGTTCCTTGCTCCAGAGTTAATTCTATTTCTCCAAGTTCTACCCCAGGCAGTAATTCTAGGAGAGGCTCTTGCCAGGGGTGCGTTCCTGAAGCTCCTGGAGCTGTGCTGGAGCTTTGGCTCTACTAAGTGAGGGCAAAATTTCTTTTTTCTAGCCTCTTATTTATATTTTTATCTTTCAGATGAAGCACAGGACACATTTCTACAGTGCTTCCTTTGCCCAGCAGAACTGAAGATTATTTGGAACCACCAACGAATGTCTCTTTCTCCTGCCTCTTCTGCCTTTGTCTTGCAAGCTCTCTCACCCTTTACCATGATCACTCTCAGTACACCACAGTTTATACCCTTTTCTGGTATCCTTTCCAACTCCAGCGTGCCTCAGCTCTGCCAGGACTTTTTTGCACCTCTGGTCTCACACAAAGAATGTTTTCTCAGTTTGTTTTGCTCCTGAGGCTGTGTGCTGATGCTCTTTCTACCCCCCCAAAAAATCCCTCTGTTGTCTGACTCACCACAGCCCAAGTAGCAGCCCGAGGAGGATGGTGAATGCCTTGGTGTTCCATGACCTGTCACCTCTCTGTGCCCTGAGCATCCACTGCAGTCCATAGGGCCCCAGGAACCTGGTCAGCTGTGGAGTGACTGGCTTTTCTTCTGGAGTCCTTGGGGTCACAGCACTGGGGCTGCAGAGCATCTCTCTTTGTACAGAGGAACCCAAATCCCTCTTTTCTAAAGCTAATGAGGCAGTGGTTTAGAGTGTTTTTCTCAAGCTCAAAGGTACTTAAATTTATAACTGTATGAGTCTTTAATCTCTTTCTTTACCTGAAGCCTGCCTCTGATTTACACTTGCAGTTTAAGGCATATTCTACATTAGAAAAATGTTTCTGCTTCTGTTTGGAAAAAACCAAAATCATAAAAAATCGCATAAGAGGCCAAAGCTTTACTCACATCAAAATCCATAACAAGAGCTATTTAATTCCTTATTTTAGGCCTATAGTGTGGTGGAATAATTAAGTTCATATGTCCATTTGGACTGAATAAAGGGCAGTACTCTGAGGAATGTCAGTGAGCTTCACCTCTGCTGTGGAGACCAAGTGGCAAAGCGTCCAGCTGCCAAGGACCAGACAGTGGTGGCACCAGACTTGCCCCTGGTGCAAGTTCACAGCTTACAGGAAAAGCCACAGAGTGCTGCTGGCTTCCAGTAGGTGAGGACCCAGCCCCTGGGCTGTGTCATTCCATGGTCTGAATTGCAGCATTCTGCAGTTTTGGTATCTGCCAGTATGGGCCTAATATTGCCTTGAGGCCAGGTCCTCACGCAGCTGTGTGTGGGCACATCCCTGCGGCCCTGCTCCCGCCTCCTCCAGGAGTTCCTCCAAGATCCAGGGACCTGTGGGTGTAAAACTGGAGACCAGCATGGATTTCAGTGCAATTAGGGGGTGCTAAAAAGGGACTTGGTTCTGGCTCTGTCCTGGAGGTGGGAGATTTGACTGGGACAGTGGTGAAGCTGGGATTTCAGTGAATTGGCCAAAATGACCAAATATCTGAAGAGCTACCTGCAAAGAGGTATTAAAATGCACAGGCCTTGCAGCTGAGGGCGCAGTCTGAGCATCTGACCATTCCACTGTAATGACTTTTGTCCTAATAATAACTTAAATGGTTTCCTAAACATTAACTTGAACTTGCTCAAGGGAATGGCCTTTCTTTCCTTATAATAATTTCACATGAAGTGCAGCATGAACATTGGAGGGTAACTGGAGTTAATGTCAATTATGAATCACCAATTTCCTGCTCTAAATAGCATTTCTTCTCAGCAACTTCCCATACGATGAGCTGTCCTGCAGATTTAACCCGAACTGGTTAGCTGAGACTGAATTTCATTTAGTGCTTCCTTTTAAAACATGACGTGTTGCACAGGGAGAAGCCACACAAACCTGAGTCATAGACAAATGATTTCACTTTAATTTTTCATAGTAAATAGCATAGAAAAACATCTTCTCCACTTCGCTTATTGCATTTTTACTGCAAGAAAATCATATTGTGTGGGTATTGGCAGGAGACTGCAATAAAAGAAGTTGCCATTGTTGCCTAGCTGTATCTTGCCAGGTCAGTTTTGCAGCTCTAAGCAAATTCATGGGTAGTTTTTTGTCATTATGGAAATGTTTAAGCTACAATCATAACATGATATTATACTGAGAAAAGCAGTGATGCTTTTCTTTATGGAGTGTTTAGACACCTTAGAGTTTTCTCCGTCTTGTGCAAACCATCCTAGAAATGAAGCTGCAGTTTGACACTCAGTGACATGCAAGCTTCCAGGGAGCCCTCAGGACCTGACGCTTGCTGAGGGAAGCTGCTTCAAACCACACTGAGAATCCTTAACCCCCAGTTTGTACCAATACAAAACTTCCAGCTCTGCCTCTGGGTGCTGTTTGGGACTTCTGACAAACTCTGACCTCTTGAGGAACACGGGACAGGAAACGGCAAAAATGTTATTGTTTGTGGTTTGGGATAGTGGGGTAGAGAGATCAGTGTTGATGCCCAAGGTGCACCACACATCACCCATGTAGGGAAGTGGAGATGCAAATGCTAGAGCAGTGTGGGAGAAATTGCCAGAAATCCCATGTGTAAGCTGTACCCCAAAGTCCCAAACTCCACACTGGAAGCCTGGGGGCCATGACTAACTCCTTCCTACAACAGACTGGGGTTAATACAGCCTGCTTTTAGACGTGGCTTGGGGATACTGGAGGATGCATCCCAACTGTTCTTTGGTACTCAGATAAACATCTGGCATATTACAAGTTTTCACAGAGAGATCCTTTCTCTCTCAATCAGGTGGAAGACATAAGCTGCAAATTGCATACTGCACATCAGGTGTCATTATCCCACAGTGTTTGATGCAAAACTTTCCCTGCAGCCTTGGAAAAAAGTGAGATATTTCACACTGACCTGCGTGCAACTGCAGATTGTTAGCTGGTATGTTCAGCATCTACTGCGTATGCTTATAAGATAATTTGAAACAACCTTAAAGGTGGAATTCATCTGCCCTAACCAAGGCATTCAGCAGCTGGATGACTAAAGCAAGATGACTCCTGGCTCCTTTTGCTATTAATAAACAGATACTGCCAAAAGGCAATTCCACCTCATCCCATCATGAGCAAAATGAGCAGCCCTTTGGGCAGTACCTGTTTGTGGTTTCCACTGACAGTGAGAGGAGCCCAGCTGAAACTGGGAGAGCTGCCTTCAGGAAGGGTGGATAAAACTCACGAGTGTCTACAGAACTGTTGGTTCATGTTGTTGAAATTAAGGGAAACACGTTAGCTTTCCTCTTTCTCCATTAGGCATAAAGTAGTGGCAGAGGACACCAGAGAGGTGCAGCCAGTCACTCCAAAGGGGATGGGGACAGGGATCAGGCTGACAGCAGTCTCTTCTAGGAAAAAGGCACTCTACCTTCTGGCAGCCTGAAGGTAGAAAAGAGACATTTTTACTCTCTTATTTAAGAGTTTCTCATAGAATTGAGTTGCTTTTTGTCTCTCGGCCCTGATGTTAGTGTCTCCTTGCAGCTTTTTATCCAGCTGCTCAAATTCAGTCAATTTTAACAGCAAGGCTGAGATCTCACAGAGAAAACTAAGTTTCTAGACAATTTCTTGGACGTGTGAGGAGCTGTGGTGCTTAGGCGGGAACGTTGCATCCTATTGCTGTCCTGCAGAGGGAAACCAAAACACCCACAGTTTGCAGCCTGAGGAGGCACAGCATGTGTTTGCTATCCAGTGAGGGTGTGCTGCCCCTTGCTCAGCCAGCAGTCATGTAGGAGCTTTAAAAGCAGTTGAAAAATTTGTGGGAGGGAGCACAGGGCAAAGAGTTTAACTACACATAATCAGGAGATGCGGGGATCAAGGAGCTGATGGTTATGCAGCGGAAAAATCTGAGTGGGTAACCTTGAGGGACACAGGGTAAAAATGTGTAGGAGTGCGGGTTTCTTCACTTGTCCTGTACAAACTGTCCACTGGGGCTCTTGGTGAGTGCAGGGCAGCCTGGCTGTGACTGAGGGCAGGGCTGTGACTCTGCGTGCCCAGATCACTCATGAAAACCTTCCAAGATCTCCTCTTGGCACATTCTTTTCATCGTCAGGCTCCTCAGCTTGTCTTTTTTAAGCACTGATACTCCACAGTAATTTGTGCCTTGTGGGCAGCACACCTCAGAGGTGCCCTACCTGACCAACTGCTTCTTCCTGCTGAGGGAGCTGGGGGGACACCAACTTCTGGTCCTTCTGCAGTTGCATTTTCAAGTCAGACTAAAGGCTAAGTATTGTCCACAGGCAATATGTCTTTATGAATTCTGTCTTAAAACTAATAAGCATGTAGTTTAGACCAAATTTTCACAGTCTTCTCCATAGCAGCCTTATCCCCTAGACAATAGAAGCCTTGCTGTAATAACAGTATTTGTGTAAATTACTAAATAAACATTTCCATTTACTGTTTCTTAATAACACACATTCATTAATGCATATAAACATTGAAAGAAGAGACCCATTTAGGTTACAGAATAATATGTGTGTTTAGGTATTTAAATATCCTTGCATAACAAATCTGAGATAAAGCACCATGGGGAGAAAGAAGAGATGAAAAGCACTGAGTGTCTAAATAGACTTTTGTGCCACCTGCTCCTGCATTGCTGTATGTGGTTATGTAGTTTCATTTATGGGGAATATTATTTGTCTAATATTTATTTTTTATTATTGAAATGATAGAAAATACTTCCTCTGAGAATTCTGGGTACCTCTTACATATATGAAGTATAAATTCATTAAGTATTACATTTTTTGTTGCTCTAGATTTCCATTACAATGCTTTCAATTCCTCCTACATTCCCAACTATGAGAGGAATACTGATGGCCAATCCCCAAATATAAACCCTCCTTCATCGATTCAATAATGGAACAAAGCATGGCCTTTCCCTGAACTGCATTCCTGTGCATCCCACTCCCTCTAACTGCTTGCAGCAAAAGGGTGCAATGTTTCTGTCCGTGCATGAGTATGTACATACATTTTAAAATTGTCCTTGCATTTGTACTCCTTTCCTGGTCTTTAAAGACACAACCAGCACAGATACCAAGCAATGCCTGTTGTGACTGCACATTTGATGATTTGGAGGTCTGTTACCTGCTGTCTCAGAACGTAAAAATTGCCTGGAAGAGACTACAAAGTGGCAGCACTGGGAAATCCTTCAGATGAAAATGAAATATTGAGTTTTCTGCGTGAATGCATTTCACAACACATGCATGATGGAGAGGTGAAATCCTGCTCCTTTGAAGAAGGAACATGGGGATTAATGATGCCAACAGGGCAAACATTTGGGTCCCCCTGAACTGCAGGTAATGGTACTCCACTGCTTTTCTGAGGACAAACATGAGCTTTGTAGGTTATATGGTGATGGTGGAATAAGGAATAGGGTTGCAGGTCTCCAAGGCATTTTATGGGGAATGAACTAGGAAGGTTGGTGGAACTCCATGCAGGAGTGGATCTCCATCTCTTCAAAATTACATCCTGAGACTTCAAGGGAGGGATTTATGTCACCTGATTTCTCTATTAAAATAAAAAATAAATGTGTAGTTCAGCTGAGTCAGCAGAATATCTGTGGTTGTTCACAGAGAGAAAAACTGCTATTGATGCCAATCTGAATTAGGCCTGTACTGAAAGTAATTTGGAATGGAAACTCTACATCTGCTGCTGGAAGAGCCTAAACTTACTTTTCAGGCAAATACTTCTAAGTGAGATAAACTTCTTTTGAAGGGAACTGAGATCAGAACTGATGGGAGCAGAACACCTTAAATCTTCTGGAAATATTATCTCATATCTGGGGTCATCTCAGATGTCCAGTGGTCTTTGAAAACTGAGCCCTGAGCTCCTGTACTTTCCGCTTTTATTTGTTTCTTCAAAATGTCTGGTTTTATGGGTGGGATTAAGTCACAGCATTTGAAAGAGGCTAAAGATTTATGAACAGCTATGAAAAAGTTATGGGCCACAGTGTTCTTGAGGTGGGGGGAGGCTACATTAGATGTTTCTACTTTTGTGCTTGTGATCATGTGCAAGTTCATTCAGAAGGCCACAAATGAGAGTGTCAGTTTATAAGTCACCAGGCTGTGCGGTCAATTAATTGCTGATTAACTTCCACTGGCTGCCAAACAGGGTCTGGAAGCTGAAGATAAAAAAATTGAAAGTCACTTTTGCTGATTTTCCTGTGCTAGGAATTTATGTTGTGGTAGCAAACTGCTGAGCACTACATCTCAAAAATACCAGTGTTTGAAGTATTATTGATAATTGCTGATTATGCTTAGCACCCAACAAAAAATTAATACAGATATTGTCACCTGCAGATGACACAAAGATAAGAAACCTAAGTGGTGCCAGTACAAAAACCCTAAAGCATCATTTTCAGTGAGGACCATGAGTAGGATATCTACCGACTCCTGGAGGATTTCATCCAGGAGCTACTTTGTCTTGCACGTGGCAGGTCCTTAGACCAAGTAACTGGAATATGTAAATCACTTTCTTGCCAGTGGAAAAAGACAGACAACACAGCAGTACCATGACCGAAGGGCCAGTAGCCTTCATTTTAAAGGAGGGTGTTGGCTAAATTAAAAAAGATTGCTGTGTGTGGTCTCTCTGTTTAAAGTGAGTGCCGTGCCAGAGCAGCAGCCTCAGTCTATGGTTACAGCGAGGCAACGCTGCTGATGAGCTTTGCCACCACCCACCCTGGGTGACCGTGGTGGCATCTGCGAGGAAACAGAGAGCTGGGACGCATTTGGTCAGGGAGAGAAACACAAGGTTGACTTAAGAGGCAAAACAATGTAAACACTGAATATGAAGGGAAAAATGTGCAGCAAAACTCACATCCTAGGAATTTCGGTCCTAAGTGGGTCGTTTGTTTATCCCACCAGTCAAACCTGGCTGTGCAGCAAAGCAAGCCAAAGAAAGTCTCCTTTATTGTTTCCATGATGCTTACTCATCTAAAAGCCATTCCCCTTTTAGATTATTCTATTTTTAAGGCATAATTCCCGTCTGTTCTTTGATCTTATATCACATAAGACATTTAGCTAATAACATCATCCATCAAATACCAACTTTCCTTTAGAGTTCAAACACAATCGACACAGAACCCTGTCCATCTGCTGGCCAGTGCCTCTGAACAGATCCAGCTTGTGAATGGCCAGCTATGTTGCCTATTTTTTAATTAACCAGCTTAGGTCTGTGCTTCCCATAATCCTGCAGGATGACTAGGGGGCACCCCACAGTGAAGTGAAACACCCTCCTCTGTAGAGAAGAGGGTTTGGTGCATCCCGAGCTGTGGTGTGCTTGTTTTAAGTGGGGTTTTCCAGTGGATGGAGCCTGCCTTCAGCCCCTCAGGGAAATTTTTTTTCTTTTTTTTTTTTTTGCATAAACCCACAATATTTTATAAAAGATTTCAAGGATAACCGCTTTCAAACTTGGCATTCTTCAGAGAAGGGTGTGTAAAGTAGAAAGACAGTGTTTTCTTCTCTGAGCGAACTTCTGAGTTTATTTGACAGAAACTTCAGAATTTCAGGGCAGGTTGTCTGAAGCAGGGGAATTGCAGATTTGCAGACAAGTATTTATACAGAAAATGCTCGTCTGCTTACCCAACTGGAGAGCCAGAGAATGTCAGATGATTTAGTTGACCAACTGTAGTGAAGCAGCACAGCTTGAATTAATGATATCTGAGATCAATCACAGTTAAAAAAAGTCCATGAAAAACTGGTCACAAAAAAAAAAGAGATTAATGAGTAATCCGGGGAACAGGTAGTTTTTCTGTGGATATTTTCCAAGTGCAAAGAGTTATCAAATTCTTTAAATCATTACTGTCAGATTCTTCACTTAGCTCCATTGCCTTGCTTCTCAGTGGTTTGCTTTATCTTGCACATGGTGCATTTGTTTAGGAAGGAATTTGATTCAGGATTTATATTCCGTTGGCTTACACATGCCACAGTGTCCTTATCTCCAGATCTGAAACAATAACAGCAATCAAAAAAGCGCCTACATTTCCTTCTATTTCCTGGCTTGCCAATAATAAGAATGCCTGCAGAGGGGAGCTTGGCTGGTGGTGTTTTGTGATTTCTCAGATAACAAGAGCTTCACATTTCTGTGGAATTCCCATTTGCCAGCGAGCTGCTGCTGCTGCTGCCCTGATTGATATATGACTGCAATGGCACTTTTCCATTTGACATTCCCCCTCTCTCCCTTGCTCTCCCTCTCTCTCTCTCTCTTAAACAACAGCCCTAACTTTTTTTTGTGTTGCAAATATAAAAGGCAAGCCATGTGACAAAGGGACAGAAGAACAAAAGCATTTGGAAGTAACAGGACCTCTTTTTAGCTCTCCAAAGAGTGCAAGTGAAGGAAGGAGTGGTGCATTTTCCAGAGGTAAGCATGCAAATAAGAGGTTCCTACAGATTTTGAGTGTTAAACAGACTTAAACTGAGTGCTTAATCTCTTTGTCTGACAAAGATATGTTCTCCTTGTACCGTTTTTTAAATTAAACTGTGTTTAAATGGAATCAACACAGCTCTAGTCTGTCTGAAGGTTGCCTGTATGTGGTCAAATAGGTAGCTCAGGGTGCTTCTGAGCAACTTGGTTAAACACCTACTCTTGTGAGCACGCTGAGCTCCAGTCTGCAGCTGTGTGCTGGTCCTAGCTGTGTGGCTCTGGAGCGAATGGACATGCTGGACTCTGTCCTGAATTCACCGAGAGAGCGCTGGTATCACCAGCACCCTCTTTGTCCCACTAAAATAGGGCTCTATGAACACGCGCAAGCCTGCTACTTTAAAGTTGGACTGTTTACTTTTATCACTACTCACGCCTGCTGTTCTCTTGCCAGTCATCTGCTGGAGCGCTCAGAATAATTTGAAACAACAGGCAATATTTATTTCTAGCTTTGTGTCTCACGCTTCGCGGGAGCGCTCGTAATTCGCACACTATTATTTATCCAAACTTCCGCAAGGCTTTCCAATGGACCGGACAGCGCTGGTTGTGGATTAGGACAGATTTAACATCCACTCTTTATTGGCTGAGAGCTGTGAGGAAAGCCCCGGCGCCTGGCTTTGCTGTAGTGCCCGGGGTATATTTGGTAGGTGGCCGGAGTGACACGTAGCGCGGCGTGGCTGTGCCGCCCGGAGCGGACACGGGAGGATGCTGCGCGACCCCAGACCGCCCGCTGAAGGAGAGAGGGAGGCTCTCCTCCGTCCCCGGCAGATCATTTCCCTGCGTGTCAGCGCCAGAGGCACGAGCATGACTGTTCTCTGTTTCTCTGGGACGAAAGAAGAATTTCGCTGTCGTGAGCCCGGTGACCGAGTGTCAGTGTAGTGTCACTGCGAGCCTCGGGAACGGACACTGCCCCCGGGAGAGCGCGGCTGAGGAGGAGAGCCCCGGCTCCCTGCGGGGATTCAGGTGAGTGAATTCATCCTATAAAAGTTCGAGTGGATGGGTCCAGCAGCAAAGAACAGGGTAACAAAGAAGACCGGTCTCAGTACTGGGTTAGCTACTGCTGCAGTGTCACACAGAGTGTGTGCTGTGGGGGGCAATTTTCTTGTGACAAATCTGAATTTGCAAGGTGTGTGTGTGTGTGTGTGTGTGTGTGCACTGACTCTTGTGGGACTGCCAGGCAGATTTCTTATCCTACCCTGCAGTTCACTGAAATTTCTCTTATAGCCTCCCCATAACACATCTTGTTTGTTTCTGCCTGGGAGAGATGGCATGGCAAGTAACTTCTTAAGGTTTCTGCAGATCTTTAGGGATGAAAAATATGTTTCCTATATGCTACACGTTACTTACAGTTCCTAAAGCCTTGTAACAGTGGCTGAGAGGTGGGAACTCTGCCTGTTGAAAAAGGACTGGCAAACGTTTTTAAAAACCAGTAGTAGGACAAACTCACTAGAAGGCAAATGATTATTTAAAACCAGCAGTGGGAACAAACTCACTTCAAATCAGTACCTTATTGCAAAGTTATTTTCTAATAGAAGCAACCCAGCTGCCTGGTGTGGTCAGTAAGTGTGGCTGTAATAATCACAGTGCTGTTATTTGTTCCTCCTCAAAAAGAACGTAAGAATAGCTGCATTTTAGGACATTTACCTTTTATTTTTTTCCCTTTCCTTTTGAATTACTAATGATGCTCACTTTTTCTCGTGCTGTGGGACCTTACTCATATTTGTGAGTAGTTATACACATGAATAATTTCCTGGACCTAAACAGAACTATTTGGTGAATAATTACTTACCGGCTTGAATCAGGGGTTCCCAGTGTGACGACTTATATACATTGATATGCTCTTGCTGCTAATGAAATCTTATTTTGTATTATAAAACAATGCTTTAAGACTTTCCAGTTAAAAACAAATGTGGAAGGAATAGGTCTTTCAAGCTTACAAAATAAAATGCAATTTGATTTAGGGACAGGGCATAATTAGGGGCTGCTGATGTTTAGTTACAGGCTCATTTCTCTACCCAAAGGTGTCCCATGTAGGTTTCCTGGGTTTGCGCAGTGCCCGGTTTGGATCAGATTAATGTGTGCTGATGACTGGCCTTTGCAGAGCAGGATATTTGTTATGGACAGTCTTGGGTACAGTTTGCAGTACCCAAGTTTGCAGCAGTACCCCAGGTAGCTCCTTAGGCATGGCTGATTTCCACAAAAGCCATCTGCCCCACTGGAACTGTCCCTCACGCACCTCTGAGGCTTGTGACAGCATTTGCATGTTCTTGCCTGCTTGCCTTGCCAGGACTGCAATCTCTCTTGCCCAAGTGGGAGGGAAACAAGCCACCTCCTTGGGAGCTCACGCTGATGCCCGCTGTGACTCATTTGACAGAGAGTCCTCCTGTGGTTGGCTTCATTCCCCATCTCTCCTGGGGCTGACTCTGTTCCCTTCCTGGCTTGTCTGCTCTCAGATGCACTAGTAGGTGCTCGAGGTTGACCTTGGAACTTGGAGAGAATTGACTGTCTATGGTGCAAGCTTGCATGAAACCACCGCGACATCCATTTTTGCAACTTGCCTGGTGGATTATTTGTTTAACTGAAAGAAAACAAAATTCTCTCCGCCCACCCAATCACTATTGTAATTACAATTATAAATATTTGATAGTTTTATTACAAGTATTACAAATTCCTCTGTCTCTAATGTCCTTCTGAGTATGAGGACAGACTTGTCCCTGTGAGTTTTAGAAAAGTTTTGCTACATGAGACTGTGCCACAGCCCCCTGTTATTTGAGCAATCCGCCTCTTGAGCGTGGCTGGAAGCGGCCACATCAAAGAAAGACACAGAGACCCTGTGGCAGCAGCTATGGGGTAACTTGCTGGGGCAAAGGATTTCTCCCTAACCCCATCCACTGAACTCTCAGAGTCCTGAGGGTTTATAACCCTTCCAAAAACTCTTTAGAAATTAAACCCTTGTGGCTGTAACCCCCCCATACACAACAGGTCCTTTTGCTGCGCCAGGCTAAACTTTTGCCCTCTGTGATATCTTGTTCCACCAGATCACTGTCGGTTGTGTAAACACGTGTTTCTTTTCATCAGTGTTAAGTGCTCTGCCTCTCAGCTCCCCTGCTCTTCTCCATGTCCTGGTATCTCGGGATGGGGTGAACAGCCGTGTCCACATCACCTCTTTTTCTGCTGCCTGACTTCAGACTTGACAGTTCTTTTGCTGAAACTCAACTCAGTGGCAGGAGAAAGGTTTAGTTGGGTCAGGTTAGCTCAGGTGCTCGAGCCAAGAGCACCCCACTTTGACCACACTTCTGTGCATGCATATGAAGAGCTGTTGCAGTCTCTGCTAGTTGTGATCAGCTGTTATTTCCTTTTTATATGTGTCAGTGTGGAACATATTAAAATTTCTCAGTAGTGGTATGTTAGGAATCCCTCTGATGCCCCACCTCTAACTTAGCAGAACAATAAAAGCAAGGTTGTAGTAAGCCTTTGAGCAGCTGGTCGTCTATATATTCCTCCTTTTCTCACATAATCTAATTCAGACCATTATCTGGGTAGCAGTGGCACTACCACTTCCAGACACCATCAGTCCTTGTCCTGTTTGCTGGAATTTCACTGTGTGGCATGGAGAGCCTTTCTACTACAGGAGAGTGTAGCTTCTCTTCTGGTGCGAGAGTAGGGGGCTGCTGGTGCCATGGAGACACCGGTTCCAGGAATTCCTCCTCCCCATTGCTATTTTTCAGCTTCTCTTTGTTATTTTTCTAGTTGCATCAATCATTGTTACAGCTCACGCTTGTCACATTTTCCTGCTTGTTATTACTGAGCTGCAGACTGTGTCGGGCCGAGGCAGCACAGGTTATGTTGCCCTTTAAGACATGTGGGTTGAGGATCTGAGTTAATGCCTCAGCTCTGGTTTGGCAAAGGTTAAGCATACCATGGCAGTGACAATCACATTGCTGTCATAGCAGCAAGGCTCAAAGGGAGTGGGACCTAGAGGAACGCTGCTCCCCTTGTTAGAAGACATAGAATCGTTACCATGAGCCAAATATTCAGGCTCCCTAATTATCAGAGGATGAGGTATATGGATGGTGGTCTGAATGTTGCCTGTGTATAAAAGAGGAAAGGATTTTGCCCCTGGGGTCAGAAGAGAGGGAACATCCCCTTCAATCATGTGCTGTCTCCAGCATGCAGAACACTCTCTTCTGGTCCCAGTGGCATGGATGTGTTCGCTTATTGCTAAAGAATAAAAAGACCCATTCCTACTCCTGCATCTATTGATAACTACAGGCCTTTGAGTTCTCTGGAAAATACGCAAAAGTCAGAGAACAAAAACTGCCCACCTGCTCGTACCACACTCCAACAGGTAGAGGACACATGCCTGAATGCCCTAGACCTCTCAGCAACTTGTAATTTGGCCAAGAGTAATTTTGCGTCATGTTGGGTCATAAGACTGAAGTAGAGGTAATTACTGAAGCAAATCCTATAGCTAATGGGTGGCTGGGAACATTTGCACTGTAGCCAGCAGCCACCCTTGCTGCTTTGCCTCCTGAGAGGGATGGGCAGCCCTAGACTGCTCAGCTCTGCACCTGGTGCTTCACCGGGGAGTAATCCCATCCAGCACCCTCTGGATGGATGACCAAGTGGAAAATTGTATTCCTCTGCTGTCCGAGACTCAAGACCACGACTACTCTGATATTCAGCGAGACACAAGAATAAAGAAAGAATCCAAGGCTGGCATCACCTCACCATTAAATGGCTCTACTCCCTCATTAGAGAGATATCCCATGTATGCCCCTAATCAATCTATTTAAAGCTTCCTGGAAGCAGGAAAAGGAAAGAATAAAAATACAAGCACTCTTTTGTCCCCCAGTAGTTATTCTTTGCAAGTGTATTAAGCCCTTTTCTCCTTGTTGGCCTGTGCCTGTCTGCTGGCTGGGTGCCAGCCTTCAGTACCCACTGGAGTTTGTTATTTCAACCACCGAGCAGGAAGGCACCTCTTGCTCCCCCTCTTCTACTACCTGAAGGGCTGGAAATATTCTTGGGAACTTCAAAAGCAGAGGGAAGTTCAGACAGCTCAAGTGCCATTCAGCTGGATTTGTTCCACCTTATGCACCGGGTCCCCACGGCGGGAACACTTTTGGGGCCTTAAATAAGCCCAGGGAATCAGTCCTATGTATGCTCATCCCATGAGTGCTGAGGCTCCCAGGGTGCTTCCATTATGTTTGCTGCAATTGCTGTGTTGCTTCTTGTGCTTCGCATGCCATCGTCTTCCTATTTATTTTTTTTCAGTCTGCTTACAGTTGACGGTATTCATCTCTTGAAATATTAAAAGACCTTAGGAAGGTTTGCAGTAAAAAATGGTTTGCAGGAGTTTCTCTCATTTACTTTATCAAGGAGTTTTCCATTTCTGACTGCTCAGAGGCAGCATCCCTTTTATCTTAGGTTTTGAGGGACAATGCCTGCAGTCACTGGCAGTCATGCAGTAGGACAGCATAGCCTCAGTAGCACCAGAAGAGAGGCTCTCTGCTGTGGACAACCATACGAAGAGGCTTAAATTTCCTTCTTTTGAACCTGTTTTCCTTCTTGCTGTCTTTTTCCTTCCCCTCTCCTCTTGCCCACCAGCTGCTGCCAGCTCTGGCCAGGAGTGTGTGTTTTTTGTGTACCCTCCTTGCAGGCACACACTGCCCTGCTGTGTAATGGGTGGATGGAGCTCCTGGACCATGGACGAAGACATTCCCCTTGGCGTGGAAGTGGACAAGCTCCAGCACAGCTGGATATCAGTCGAGCAAACCCTCTTCAGCATAATGAGACCTTGGGGGAACATTCACTTATTTAGACCTGTGAGGGTCTCACTCAAAATATTTGGCTTGGTATTTGCCCTGCCTCAGGATTGGAAGAAACCTGTTCAAACACTGTCTGGAGGCATTTCTCAAACAACTGGGGTTGCCTGTGTTCACCTGCTGCTGCCTGGCTGCCACATGGCCACTCAGTGGCTCTGTCAGGTGTTTCGACAGGCAGCTGCACAGTGGAGTGAGGATTTTCGACAGCATATACAGGAGGCCAGCTCCTTCACTGCTGGAACAGAAACGGCCACAGTAGAATAGCTAGATAAGAAGATGACTGCGTTTATTCACAGAGCTAAAAGATACGCTGGAACTGACAAAGACTCTGAGGTGGTTCTACAGAAAGCAGGCTCAGACACAGCATCTCATCTCAGGTTGTTTCTCCTACTCGATGAACTGTCCTCTGGAATGGCTCAGATTGTCACTGGTGCGATTCAGTCCCAGAGCTCACAGTGCTTCCCAAGCTGTTCCCAGGCATGGTGTGGATGGCTGCGTAGGCTGGAAGCCGTCTGAGTGCTGTGGGTGCTGAAGGATCTTTGGGAACAGACCATGCTGCCCTCGACATGGCGGTGGAGAATTTAATCCTGAGGAACAAATCCTGGTGGAGCCTGACTGAGTAATTTTCCCATCACAGTTGTTTCCACTTCGGTTCAGATCTTGGAGAATGAAGCCCCCAAATCTTTATCTTCCTGGAAAATCTAAACTTTTCCAAATTCAATGAAGTTCTTGAGAAATCAATTTTGGGCTCATGAAGAACTTCGTGGCTTTTCTTTTTTGTCAGAACAGCAGCACGCACATATATATACACATACATGGTTAGTGACACTTTTTTAGGTCTGGAGTTTGGAGAAACTGAGTAGTCTTGCAACTCTTCTGTTTACATAACAAGTTCAGAATGAGGGAACCACATGGTAGGATCCAAGTAATAGTGTTTACTAAATATGCACAGCATGCAAGGCCAGGCTTAAGTTATGTACACACACCACTGCTTTAACGGGATTTTGGCAGCCTCAAAAATATAAAAAGCATTGAGTGACTTAAACTGTGCCCTCATCTTCAAGCAGGAGTCTCAAACACGGAAAATACATAGCAAATGAAGGCCAAGCTGAACATACGTGCATGCCTAACACAGGGGGCTCAGGGAACAACTAACTAGAAGTACACCGTAAATGAACTTTTCCACTACTCCCTTCCTACCTTCCAGGGTAAAAGCTGTGTAGATCCAATAGAACTTTGGAGAATTGCTCAGCTCTTTATTTTTTCCAAGATACATAGCAAAAAGGGAATTTCTGTTTACGTTCTCACAAAGTGGCTGGCTAAATAATTCCAGATGATGGAATGTTCTTCTGTCCTTAAAGCAAAACAAAACCTTAACCTTCACCACTCTCTAAATGATATTAGAACTATGATAAGAAATCTCTATTATTCAGAAAGCAGTTAATAAGAACGTGGAGTTGGAAAAATAACCCTACCTCTGCCCCTGTGTCCACATGCAAAACAATCTTAGAATATATGTTAATATGGTTTTTCTTTGGGATGTCTTCTATTTTTCCCTGAAGTTTTTAGGTTAACAGCTGTAGCAGTTTTAGGTAAGAGTGAACAAGTTTTAGTATGTTATGTCTCTATGAAATCCTGAAAACTAGTTATATGGAAAGGGAACTAAGTCTATTGCTAACAAAATGTATTTCCTATATCTCAGTGAATTCTGAAAAAAATGTGGAGCAGTGATTTCCATCCACTGTTAGGACATACATTTTTGTAGCAAATTTTCAGCCTGAGGATATGAAGTCACCTTTGCATCTTTTTCTTTACAGGGTGCTGTAAAGAGGGAGGGTTTAGGCTTCCTTTTTGTTAGCTTGGCAGATGAGCTGTCTACCACAGTTTTTACATAAAAAGAAAGTGAGGAAAAAACAGCTGAAATAGAAGAACAAAATTTCTCTGTGAAATTGTTGATTTTAATAAAAAAGCGTATTTTCCAAACGAAACAAAATGTCATTGTAATGATGATTTATGATCACAATTGTACTTGCTTTTGTTTTTTGGGCAGAAGTATAGACTGGAAACTACTTATGCCAATCCTGATAGCATGTGCTATCTAGGATTTTATAATTTCAGACAGCATTTCAAAAGGAATGCAATTTTTAGCTTAAAAAAAAAAAAAAAAGAATGCTAAGTGCAAGTGAAATGCCATTGCACAATATCAGCTGGAAATGGAAAATGTCATGCCAACGTACCTCATTGTGGTGACGTACCTAAGTGAAAATATTTCAACTTTTTTTTTAACAGAATCAAAAATCTTCACCCTAACTTCTATGTGTTTAAATGTCCCTCTAAGACTTTTTCTTTCATATATATTATATATAGCGTATGTGCTTGAAAAATGTGTGTGCATGCTTTCCATAGGTATGTCAGGAGATACATCTACACATTTTGCCAGTGTGTCCATAAACAACAGTAACCAGCTATTTCACAGGAGATGGATCGCATTTACAATGGTTTTCTCTCTTTTTTCTTATAAATATGTGATACTTTTCACTTCTTTCAAAGTATTGTTACCAAAGCCTGCTACATTTCTTTGTTAGTGAAGTGTCAGGGCAATTTTAAAAGACTGTGGAAGTTTTAATGCTTTTTGTAGGGTGCTTATCCTGAAGAAGGTACAGCCATATTCCTTTTCTCACACTTTTCCCTGTGTCTTTCCAGCTTTCTCAGAGTATTTCAATGAGGCAGACTCTGTGTCATCCAATTATTTCCTGAAGAAAACTAGGGAGATAAGCCTTTGAAAACCGAGCCAAGGCTTCAGATTTCTCTCACTGTATTAAATCATACTGATCAAAACCATGGAAAGATATAGAAGCACAGAATTAACAGTGGGACAGAGAGAATGGGAAATGGGGATCCCTGGGTGTAATATCACATGAAATGAGACCATTTAATATCTAGTAAATTTATTTGGACAGAGAGGGAATTACTGGGTGTGTAATAATGATTAACTATGTTGGAGGGAGACCTTGCCAAGCAGCATGTTTTGGTCAGCCTCTTTATAAAAAAGAATAGGAATGTAGGTAAAAGGTTAAACATGGAGAAAAAAATAGTGCATCCCTCCTCCTGTTAGCTAATCCTTGGGCATCATCTGCATGAACTGGAGTAGCACAGTTCACTTTGGGGAGGGAGTCTGTCCCAGCTCCCATGACTGAGAGATTTCTCTCCTATGCTGCTTAAATGTTTGGAGGGATATTTATTGACATGAATGAGGCTGTGCATAAATGTATCTGAGATCCTAAGTGTTTAATGTCATTTGTTGAAGTTCTTTATACAGCAAGGACGCAGTATGTTTTTAATGCCCCATTTGCTGAGGAAAATATACCAGGTCATATGTCAGACTCTGGGAAAAAAAAAGTATTGTCACTTAAATCCACAGTCACATAATTTTTCCTTTCCTACTTAAGCACATGGATAATATCCTGAAACAACAACAACAAAAATGTCTAATACACAGAGCATCTTTGTCTCTCTAACACACAGAGCATCCCGAATAACATTTCTTCCCAGCATGAGACTTTGGAAGTCACATCAGCACCATCCCAACTTGGATGAACTCTGGAAGTGTTTGTCACTGTTAGGCACTCCTCTCACAGAAGTACTGGAGGAGGCTATAAAGAAACACACAAATCATCAAGCACTCTGGTGGGGAGGCTGTTTGGGAGATGAGTATCAGTCGGTTTAGAGGACTGCCAGCAAACCAGAAAACAGTTTTGAAAGAGGCTTGTGTAAGGCAATAAAGGCACATATCAGCTCTTTAAATACTCAAGAGGCTCTGCCAGAGCATTTCTTTGTGAGCAGGGAACTGTTTTATCCTAAGTTTCTTCAGAAAGTCTTTGCACTTTTAACTGTACTGATGAGTATCCTTTGACTATCCTTCATGGGGCTGTATTTAGAGGGATAATTCACAGCTCTTTCAAGTTATATCTGTTTGTAGTAAAAGTGAAATTAATCACCCAGTTGAGACTAAGGGCTTTGTGAGAAGGATCAAGGGACTGTGAAAAAGCAGCTGATGGAGATATTCTCCTTCCCCCGCTGTCACAAAGCTCTGGGCAACGTTTCAAGGGCTGTCCCGTACCTGTGCCCTGAGGAATCTCCTGATCTCCAACATGAACCAGAAATCCAGATGCCTGGGTAGATAGCCATGTCTCCACCTGAACATATTTCTTCCCAATTGATAGCTGGGATAGTACTTGGATATTATGAGATAAAAAATGTACTTTTCGGATGCTGCTCTTTAATTAGCAGGGAAGAGGGTGACACTGAGCAAGTGCTGCCTGAGAAGTAAGCAAGTAAAGCCTGTCCATGTGTGTGCATGGGAATTTGGTGCTCAGAGGGCAGGACAGACAGAGGCCCAGGTAGTTCCTCATGCAGTGCAGGTCAGTGCTCAGCACGTTTCCTGGGGGAACCACTTTGCTCATGCCTGGGCTCAGACCCTCAGCATCCCTCCATCCTGGGGGTGTCCCTTGTCCCTGCAGCACAGCAGATGCAGGGTACTGCCAGGCAGCCTTTAGAGCCACAGCTCAACCTGCCTCCAGCCTTTCCATGTGCTACCTAGGCCAGAAATTCCCATCTGTAATGCGGAAGGCAGCCAAGCTTTGCCCCTGTTTGGCACTTTGAGTGGATGCAGAGTCCTTTCGATTTGCAGAAATCTCTGATGCATCACTAATCACCAGTTTTGAGGGGAACACAATAGGGTCATCACCAAGTGGAAAAGAATGGCATTGCACCACTTGTGATGTTAAAAGTCAAAAGGTTCTCCCTGAAAGGACAGAACAGTGCTAAAGTAACAAGGCCGTGACATCTCCTTCCTTAATTCCATATTCCCTACCTACTGTGGGAATGATGCTCACTCAGAGCATGTATTTTGGCTAGCAAGGGTCCCGAGTGCCCTAGCATTATTTATGTCTATTTTCTCCAGAGGTCTCTTTGCCCAGGATTGTGATTTATGTTGCTTTTATTCCAGCTGTGCAGGAGATTCTTTGACGGATTACAGTCTCATCAGACTCCAATCTGAGAAGAAGAATGACAGCTCAGACACTTAAACCCGACTTTTCACCATCCTGGAAAGGAACTGGCTTCCAGAATTTGGAGGGTTTTTAATGCTCTACCTCCCTCTGGTGTTACCAGCGAGAAGTTCCTCGACAATGGGAAATCATGTACTCGCGGCTTCGATTTCCATGCTCTCGCTGCTGGTGATGATGGGAGACACGGACAGTAAAACAGACGGTTCCTTCCTGATCGACTCCGACCCCAGCCGCTGTATGAGGCACCACTACGTCGACTCCATCAGCCACCCTCTCTACAAGTGCAGCTCCAAGGTAAGGCCTCCCCTCACCTCCTCACAGCACGATGCTGCGGGGGAAGAGCTGTTGAAACGAGCCATTCCGGGTGATTTTCTCTGCGTAAATTCCTATCTACCAAAATCGAGCTGCAGAGGGATGCAGATGTGGAGACATCTTGTGCGTACATAAGAACTGGGACTGGAGATAAGGGCTCTTGGCTCTCTTTTCACCTTTTTAAAAGGAGAAATGCACGATGATGGTAAAGTTTACATGCAGTAAGTTATAAAGTTCAAAGAAGCACATTTGGGATCTCAGCTGATGGCCCCAAGGAGACAGGCTAGTTTGAAAGTTTAGATCACCCCAGTCACCCCATCCTTCAAGTGGGTGTTTAATCTGGAGCATGTAAGTTTATAGCTACTATAGGTATATACTATAGTATATACTGAGATAAAGAACCAAACTCTAAAATTGTAATTTAAAAAGGTTGTGAAGAACATTGCTTATTTTCTCCCTGCCCACCCTCTTTTCAAAGCCTTTGTTTTCAGGCAGAATGACACTTGGATGGTAACTGTAGGGCTTAGGAGCAGACAGAAATACAAGATTGACTTTCATTTGGGATTTCAAGCCTGAAAAGTTTTGTGTCAAAATGGTTTAGCAGCCTGTGCATGTAGCCTACAGCCATTTATTTCATTGTGTGGAGAAAAAGAATTGGGAGAAACAATGGGAAAATCCTTGCTGGTCCCTTCTGTCTTGTCTTAATTTGTTCTGTCTGAGTTAATACAGTCCGTACATTCAGATGACTGGGCCATCCCTCTGTCCCATGGGAAGGGGCTTTGCCTCAGGCACTCACAGCCCTGGATTAAGGAAAGGGAACAGCTGCCAGCACCAGTGCCTTTGCCAGCCCTGTGTTGGGTAAGAGAGCGATGGGAGGCCGGAGTGTGACAGGGTTTAGGACAAGAGGCGTGCCTGCCTGGTGGCAAACCCCAGCAGCAGGAATCCTGGGAGCATTTACAAAGGGAGAGGATCCACAGAGCTGAGATGGATGCAGCGCTGGCTGCAGACACTCCCGGATGCCTTCGTGTGCAGAACGAGTTCCTTGCTTCCCACAATCAGTGCAGGGGTGAGGGAACACCACAGGTAGCTGCAGGTCACAACACCTAAAATAAAGCACAGAGACAAGCGTCCACAGCAAGTAAGACCCACTCGGTGCTCTGTGCTCCTGCTGTGCACCAGGACAGCTGCTGTGCACTGGGACAGCCGGGCTTGTCCTGTGCCTGCTCAGCAGAGAGGGGCTGACAGCCTCAAAATCACATACAGGGAGCCCTGCTCTGCCCTGGGCTGCCTTACACTGTTCTCTCAGCACTGCTGTCTGCCTGGCTTTGCACAGCCGTGCTTGATTCACAGCAGTGGGAGCCCAGAGACTTTTGCCCTACTTCTTCTGAATCCAAACAGTAAAAGCATGCATTACTTGAGATTCAGGAGAGGTTTTTTGATTTGCTTTTAGGCTAGACTAGACTTTCTTACCATGTGGGAGACATCTGGCATTAACAGAGAGAACTGCAGATGTGCATCTCTTCGTGCAATATTGATTTTATCGCAGTTGACTCCAGCGAGAGGCAAAGGTGACAAAGTGTAGGTGTGTGGGTGGTGTGGGTGGCTTTTGCTTACTGGTATCTGTGTGCTACCAGTCCTCCCCTCTCTGCACGTTTCTGATCACCTGTTAGACCTGAGAAGAGGAAGGAAGGAAGGAAGGAAGGAAAAGAACCCATGAACAATTCACTTTTTTTATGATCCCCAGTGACATAGAAAAGCAAAAAAGCAATCAGGCATTTAGGAGTGGGGCTGATGGAAATGGGGACAAAGAACACATTGTAATGAAAACCATATAATTTCAAAACTGAGCTTTGAGGAAAAAAGTTGTTGACATAAAAAATTTGCAATTCTGGCCGCAAAAGTCAGTGATTCTTTTTAAATCAAGTCTTTAATGGAAATCATGTTTGAAAATATTATCACATCTTTTGGTTTCCCAAATCCCACAGCGGTTTCAAGAACACTTTTATAACAATACTGTGAGTTGTATGGACTTTCTCATGAAATGGAAAATGAAAACAGTTTCCCTACAAAGCGAAATAATTTCCTAGAAAACTCTCTTAATTCAAGCTCTTTTTTTGTTTTGTTTTTTTTAAGGTCTTGGGGATCTGAATCATCTTGGTAGACATATGGCTTCTGTTCTGGATCTAGCATATAAACACAGAGGAATATTAGACATGCTAATGAAAACTAGATGCAACGTCTGTTTATACATATATTGTGATAAAATGTAACCAAGACAAAAAATGGAAAGTTCTGTGGGAGTAGCTATGGGAATTGTGGTACCTCTTGTTTCCACCAAGTTTCCATTGTGGAAGCTTGGACTGTGTCAAGCAGAGACTTTGCCCTTTTTTGGGGTGATGGACTGGTTTCACTGAGGTATCCTTTCTCACTCCATATGTTTTCCCTTTTGGTGCAGCGTAAAGTTACAGAAGTTAAAAATGGCTTCAGAAATTGCAAGACATGTTATGTTTGCTGTCTGTCCTGGTTGAAAAAGGATTATGTCCACTGTGCTTCTCTGTGGAGGCTGCCAATTGTACCTACATGGGAAGTAGTTTCGTTAAACATCCAGCCAATATAATTTAATCATTAAAATCCCTTTTGCTTGTGGCCTCAGGCAGGTGATGAAAACAGTTTTCCAAATTCTTTGGAAACATAGTACATTATGGTAACAAAATGTACAAAAGAGACACAAAAGAGGGATGGAAGAAGGCCATTTGTTCTAGTAAAATGGTGTTTTCCTTTGTCTTTAAGTAAATGTTTGTATCAGTTCATGAGGTATTACCTTTCCTGACTATATTGGATTTACCCTGACCTCTGTCGTGGAGACCCACTGGTCTCCATCAGTGTTCTGGGTTCCCTCACTGCTCCCAGAGCCTCCTAAATTCCATTTTTGGCTGTCACAACTGCTTCGTCCAGATGTGCCAGAAGTGTGCTACCACTGACAGCCTCGCACGAAAGAATCCAGCCCAGAGAGACACAGAGCAGATGAAGAAAGATTTAGCAGATGTTTGAAGACATTTACTCCTGAGGTAGCTGAGGAGATTTTCAGTAATGCCTGCTTGCAGCCAGGCCACAGGAACTGTGTGAAGATCTGTTCTCAGGCACCTCAGTCCATCTGCTTTCAGGCTTCAGCTTGTCACTGAAGGTGCAGAAAAGAGGACTACAAACGCCGTTAATAACAAACCAGCTCACAGCTTCTGGATTTCCAGAATACAGCTCAAATGATCAGAGTCAAATATTGCCTCAGATTCAGGTTGCTCTCTTTTGTACCTATGAGACCGTTGACTTTAAATAATAATGATAATGATAACGATAACGATAACGATAACAATAATGATGATGATAATGATAATAATATTCTTCCCTAGCTGCTCATAGACCCACGTGGTTACCTTGTTGCAGGACGCTGTGCTTCTGCATCTAGCCTTGCAAGGTGACACACACAAACTCACATGTGCAGGGGACAAGGGAAGCCAAGAGGTGTCAGGTTATAAAATACCCACATGTTTTTACTATATATACACACCCACTGTATTATTGTGCTATGCCATCATAGCATTACTAATTATTTAGGTGATAATCTCTATTGCACTATAGTACACGAAGCAATAAGCAGCTGGTGCAATTGATTAAAAGGCAAAGCAAAGCTTTCAAAGTACATGCTATTTCCAGCTCATTTGCACACATGCCAAAATCCGCTGGAGCTGTTCTGGATTTATGAAGAGGAAGGTGAATTTTGGTTAGGACTTTAGGTAGCCCAGAAGGTTAGAAAGCTATGAAAATGGGAAATTTGATATTTTTTTTTTTAGCCTGGAAGTTAAACTTGATAACCTTGGGTTTGTGCCATTTGTAAGAGTTTATACTGTCATCCAAAAATAAAGCATAAAACCAACACTGCGTGATTCCACATTATATAAATACTGACCTTAATCTTATGAAAAACTAAGTAGCTGGAAAAATTGCATATTAAAATTAGAGCCTCCGCAAACTAAAACAAGTTTTTAAAGACAAGGTTTAGAAATTATAAATTGTAAATTATAAATTATAAATGCAGTGGCACATTGACTGAATATTGGCTGGGTTTGCATTAGGAAGCCAGCTGTTTATGAGAAATCTATTCAGACAGAGATATTGGCACATCAGATAATTCTACCCCATAATTACTCTGGACAACTCCTCTCTAGTCCTGCCAGTTTCTTGAGGGCTTGTTTTATTTTTATTGGCATTTCTGAAAGTACCTGCAGATACAGGAGCAGATGTGTGCCATAAAAATTCTTAGGGTACCAGAAAGTGACTGACTTTTCCAGCTCCAGAAGCATCAACCATTAGAAGTCAGCCCCAACATACAGCAGTGTGTGCTGTCACATTTGGGCTGAAATCGTAGAAATGATTGGTTGGAAGGGACTCTAGGAATACTCTGTACCTCCCAAAAAGCAGTTTCTGTTTACGACTCCTGAGGAGACTTCAGCTCTGTTGTCTTTGAAGCCTTCAAGCAGTTGTCAGGTGCTGTTGGATTGCTCTTCGTCCCCAAATTTTATAGGTTGGACTTGATAATCTCAAAGGTCTTTTCGAACCTAGTTCATTCTGTGATTCTGTGATTCAGCCAAATGTTTGGGAACAGCCTGTGACAGAGAGTGCACAGTCTGGTGCACTGGTCGAAGCAGGGGACCTAACAAGAGCTGTCAAGATGCTGGGAAGGAAACTAACCGGGTTAAATGTCCCAATCTGCTCCTTTCCTTTGCAATACAGGCAGGATTAGATACCCGCATAGCTGGTATCTAATTAGACACCTTCAGCAGCTGCCTGCCTGGGAAGTGAGTTTTGTTTACCAAGGGGAAAAAAGTGGATCTTTATCTGTGATTAATGGGGTGACAGCACTGTAGTGATTGTCCCTTTCATGTTCTCTATACACTAAAGACACTGCTATTAAGGAGCTTGACATAGCTGATAGGTCTAAAGCTTGGGTGTGACTCAACAATACACTGACATTTCCTTCCCGCCGTATTACTTCTAACAGCTGAACTTAATTTATGTATGAATATGCAGTACCACAGGAAGGATACCACAAATTTATGCTACAAATCTTAAAGGATGGCAAATTTGTCAGAGAGCAACATGAACCCATGTCTTAATTTAACTAAGAAGCAAGATGGTCCCAAGCACAGACCATCAGCTCATGAAGACATCTTCCCTGTGACCTGTGTTGACTGGAAGTGTAGTCGTTAATATATTAATACATTAATACATTTTCAAGCAAAACATTTAGCATGCTAGTGCTCTTAGAAGAGTAATTTTTAAGCACTGTACAATGGATGATCAGAACCTTTCCCATGGACACAGACAGTGCTGGCATTTCCTACTCGATTTCAGGAATATTCTCTCTCTTTTATCTCATCTTTCCTTACGACTCTGACTAAAGAGAAAATTAAACATTTGATGTACCTGCTTGCATGACTTAGAGATTTGCAGCCAGCTGAGCTTGTGTAGTGAAAGAAGCCCAAAAAGGTTTAAAATATTTGCTGTCACATTTGTAGTTGTTCTTTCAGATTGTCTGGGAAAAAACTGTAAGATATGTGCAGCATGGTTAAAATGTAATGTTCTCCCATGGTTATAGGAAAGACTTACAACTGTTTTACTGCCTACTTTGGGTGATACAATAAGCTGATATTGAAGTTTATGTTGGTTAAGCAAAATTAGCTGACATGGATTTAATATTTCCGTCCCCACGAAAGTATAGGAGTCTGTTCAAACTTGTACAACACCCGTTATCAAGGTGGTAACAGCTATTTCCAGCACATCATTTGCTGAGCTTTAGAGGGTCCTTTCCAAGATTTATGTAGTGCTTAATGCTCTATCCATCTCCTCTGCTCAACAAGGGGTTGTTGGGGAGTAGGTGACTGCCCATGGACTTTCCCTCCTTAGTGCCTCCCGCTGTGCAAGTCACCTTGTTCTGGTCACAGCTCACGTGGTGAACTCAGAAGACAAAACACGGAGCCTTCACTGCTTTTGGAAAATCTCGCTAGGGAACCTTCATGTCTGGCAACCTATTCAACTTTTTTTACATTTTCACCGCCTTATGCTACACGGTGCATTTTATATAGATACAACTGATGCAATGATATACAGATACACATATAATTGCAAATACGTGTTTAAGGTGATCTTTGTCAAAGGAGTGAGATAGAAACATACTTCTTTAAAGCAATAAACTGAGCATCTTCTTTATATTTCTACTTTACATGTTCATACATCTAAGAACTTGAGACATTTCACTGTCCTTGAGAACCAGTTCTGCTGATCACTGGTGTACATACTCGAAACACTGGTAAATACCCAACCAAAGTATCAGTCTGGCTGATGATTTAAGGGCTTGGCTGCTACAAATCTGGGGTTAGCAAGTTGCAGTTGCAGTCACAGTGTCTGGAAAGCAGGGCTGGCTGTGATCATTTGAAGCCCTGAGGTCAGTCCAGGTCCTTCAGTCCTTGTTGGTGTCAGTGGCAGGGACTTCAAGAGCAGCCTTGCTTTTCCTCGTGCCCGTGTTATCTCGTCCACTCTCTCAGACACAGCCCAGGGGCAAAGCGTGGTGTGGGGCTGGGATGCAGTGACAAAACCCCAGCCAGGCCAGAAGGAGGCACCCACCTGCTGGTGTCAGCTGTGTGCTGGGGACACGTTTCCTAACCCGTGTGTTTTCCTTCACAGATGGTGCTGCTGGCTCGCTGCGAAGGCCGCTGCAGCCAGACCTCCCGCTCAGAGCCAATGGTTTCCTTCAGCACCGTCCTGAAGCAGCCCTTCCGCTCCACCTGCCACTGCTGCCGGCCCCAGACCTCCAAGCTGAAGGCCATGAGGCTGCGGTGCTCGGGGGGCATGCGGCTCACGGCCACCTACCGCTACATCCTCTCCTGCCACTGCGAGGAGTGCAACTCCTAGTGACGTAGGGTCACAGCAGATGGGGAACAAGGGGGTGCTGCTGTGGGGGAAGACTCCCAAGGAACAATCCAAGGTCAGGCCGGTGCTCCCAGCACACGGTTGCAGTGAGGACAGGACTAACCAGGCTGGATTGAATCTGAGAGCAGAAGTACAAAATATTCTGGGTTGCTGGATGGTGCTGGTACTGCAGTGTGGGCTGTGACAAAGGCAAAAGCATGAGGACTTGTTTTTAAGAAGCCTTTCTTTTTTTCTGAAAGGATATTTTTGAGAGTTTCTTCTTTTTCAGGCTTGGCTCTGACTACAGAGAGGTGCTTTTACTTTAGGCCATGGGCAGCAGGGGAACAGAGAAGAAGGTCAGCCAGATATCAGCACTGCAGTCTGGAAGCTGACATTTGGACAGAGGACGGCATCAGTTCCCACAGACAACCTCTTAACCTATCAATTTATTCTCAGTTTTCTAGTTATACTGGCCTTCAAAGCAAACTGTGCTGTTGGCAAGGGTCATCTGTTACTGACCTAGTGGCCAAATGCTGGATAACTTTAACTGTGGTTTAGCAGAAATTACAAATAAACCATTGAAAAGTGAACTGGATATGAAATGCCATGCTTGGAATACCCAGCCTAGCTGAAACAATTATTTGCACCCTGTGTCATCAGAGTTCAGTGGCTGAGCAACTCTTGGGAAGGGAAAGGTCATGAGACTCACTATTCCCTTCTGAAAGCCTGGAAATGTGACACATCACATCTGTCGCAAAAGCTATTATTCAAAAGCTAAAAACTAATCAAATATTAAAATGCCACATACTAAATGGAGTAATTTCGTAACTTGAGTAGATCTGTTGATGTACAGAAGCAGAGCCACCAAAATGATGACTAACCTAGGACTTATTTTCATCTATAGCTCTTAGGCCATTGAGCAAATACATTTTGCCTTTTAAAGACAGGCAATTCCCAAATCCTAAATCTCAAAACAACACGGGATCCAAAGTTTGGAAATGGTATTTGGCATTTGTTGAGAAACTCTGTCCCTCCTCCATTAACATGAGGTTTTAGGAAGGTTCATTCACAGTCCCTCATGACTGCAAGGAAACAACATAACTGTTCTTCTCTCATATTACAATTCTTATCTTCTTAAATGGCAGCATATGCAGCCAGCCAGCAGCATGTCTGTGCTGTTCACAGAAACCTGGCAGAGCCATTGTTTTGGTAGAAGTCATGAGGGTGTTGAGAGCATCTTTGCTGTGTAAGGATTCAGGGTCAGTGGCACAGTCCCACAGTTATTGCCTGGGATAGACTGGGTTGGCTCCCGTGCACAGCAATGTCTGGCAGGCTCCCATGGTAAAGAGGGGAAGTCCTTTCCAAGAGCAGAGTTCAGCCCAGCTGTTCAACTCCACCCAATTTATCTGCAGCAGATGCCATCCACAGCAGCTCGAGGATGCACAGTGCTGTGTGTGACAGGGAATCCCCAAGGTCTGACAGGGAGCACAGCAACAGGAGTTACTGTGGCTGCTCAGGCAAAGCCTAATTCCTTTGCCTCACGGTGAATGTGTATCGACTGTGAATGCACATGTGACAGACACTGGCCTTGCAAGCCAAACCCTGGAGTAAGATGGCAGTCAGAAGTGGAAAGCCATGGGGGACAGATATGACCACAGACACCAGTTAGAGAGGTTTGTGATACGTGGGAAGAGCTGTCTCTGTCTTCTGAAGGTGACTTGGAGATGGTCATTTTTCAATGACACAGAGCTGTGGGCAAACAAAAGGGTGGATCCAACCCCCAGAAGCTGAGGGGCTCAGACTGAAATGTCAGAACTGGGAATGATGAGCCCCAGTGAGCTCATTAGACACCATGTGTTGTCCCAGGACTGTCAGTCATTCCTTTCACATCTGAGGCACGGTCTGAACATCAAAGGGCCAGCACAGGGAGTGTGAGCTGGGCATTATCACCAGACTACTTCATATGAAAGATCATATGTGCATCCCTTTCCCACTCTCTTTCAACCTCTAGCATCTAAAGACCACATTATCCAAAAGAGCACCACCCCCTACTGTTAATTATATATAGCAAATTCCAGTCCTCATTCAAAATGTCAGCAATACCTTTGATAGCCAAATAACTATACTGCAAAATATGCATGACCTCCAAGCGTGTATAGACACTGCTGCACACCAGCAGCACTATGCAGCTATCTAAGGAATGGGAATGTTTGAGGGATAATTGCTGTATCCAGCATCACCTCCCCCTGGGTCGTGCTGCCACTGGTCTCCTTTGCCAGTGCAAAATGGGGGGGCTGTGACACGAAATCTGGGTGCTGCAAGAGGCTAAAAGGGTTGGATGGGACCTGGCAGAACAGCCCTGATTGTGGCCCTCAGGTAAGAAGAGACAGCGGGGTTCAGCAGAGACCATGCCTGAGGCAAATTTAGCCAAAAAGAGAAGATCTGTAGTGAGAGAAGAGCTCAGCTGGTATTTATACCCACACCCCCCTCACCAACACAGCCAGAACTGCAATTGCTCAAATTGGCCTCACAGAAGAAATCTGTGTTTCAAGAAAAGCTTTTTGTCCCCCTCTCACTCCCTCATATTCCTTCCACTTTTGCTCTGTTCCTCTGATGAAATCATCACCTTGTGACCTTAAAGGCTGTTGCCAGGCATAAATGTCGAGGTGAATTCAACAGTATCTAATTGAACTGTTGAGTCAAATAAATGCATGGAAGGAATATAACAGAAATTATAACTGGCAAGACAAAAGAGTTGTAAATAACTACAACTTGATATCAAACAATGAATCAAACTTCCAAATTCTTTCGGCTTTGTCAGACAATCTTCATACTAACATTTAAGAAAAGGAGAAGCTATTCTTCAAAACCAATGCCCCAAAGTCAGTTATAAATCCATATTTTGATCCTTTTTTTTGTCAGTATTTTAGGAAACTCAGTGCTGAATGAAGCACACAAGTGCTCTCTATGTTAAGTTCAGATGGTGTATTGAAGCAAACAAAAATGAGGCTTCAGGTAAAAACTACAGGATCTGGCTCATGGTGAGAAAGAGTCTAAATGGTGTTTGGAGACGAGCTGGCTTCCTGATTTATTAGTCTGACTACACTCTGGATGTAAAGCTCTGTTTTTCAAGTCAGATTACTGTGTAAGTGCTTCTTAAACTGAACAACAGGGAGGGCAATGTCCAGCTTTCCAGATAATGTGGGGCTTGTTCTTTGCTAAAGCAACCTCTTGCTGGGACTTGAATGAGAAGGCTTTGTCCCTTTTTTCCACTCACTGTACCTCACCCTTCAGGCACTGTGTCTCCACGCAGAAAGGCTGGCTGAGCTGTGATCACCCTGCGGTTTGCTCAGGATGGGATGTGATATAGATTTCCGACTGTCACCTCCCTATGCCCTCCTCTCTTTTGATTAAGTTTCTGATACCAGCTTGGCTTATTTGTGGAAGTCACCTGTCCTAGCAGTGGTAGAGTTACGCTTCAGCTGGATTGACTATGAAAAGGGGAGATTTCCTCAAACCCCTAGTGTTTGATTAGTCGGTCAGTGCCCCAGGAAAGCCAAGACCCTTGGGCCCAACCAGTCTGTCAGTGTCCTGTTAGGGCGACTCTTCTCTGAGCAGTCCTGCTGTGTCAGAGGGTGGTTTGGCTCGCTCATTCGGGGTCACACACCAAACAGAGAAACCCCCTTCTAGGTCTCACCCACCATCAGCAACCGCCAGCGCCCTGAAGGACTCACATTAACATTAACAGTAATAATATGCTATTGATAAATTTGTGACAGGTTAAGGTTCAAGGATTGCAGGTGATCGTATCTGACTGCAAAGACTATTCAAACAATATATTAATTCAAAGCAATATCCTAACAAGGTCTAATTCCCAATAAAAGCCAGCTCGAGATCATCCAACACACACAGAGTACGATTCTTACCCAAGGAGAGGGGTTTCACCACAGCTGCTGATTCAGCAGCAGGACATCTTTATCTCCCTCAGTTTTCAGATGCTGTGTGGTTTATCAGAAAGTTCCACCGAGTTACCTCCTCTGCAAGGGTTTCAACAGAGCCTGGCTGTAGCATCTTCACTCCAACTCCACTCCACTCCACCCCACTCCACTCCACTCCTCTCCACCCTCTGTTTAGTCCCCCTTAGATTATGTGGGAATTCAGGCATGCTGACCGTGTTCTGTCCAGGCAGAAGGAGCTGTATTTTCCCTTATAATTTTTGTACCATAGTCTTTTTACCCCACATTTTCCCACACATGGAGACCAGAGGCAAACACCAGAGCTTCGGTGGTACCCTTTGCTTGTAAGAAAAGCCTTGTAATGCCCCCACAGTTTGTGCATATCAGAAATAATCTGTGCTTTTGCAGAATAAAAAAGCAAATTTAAATTATTTTGCTCCCAGCTTCAAAGACACTTCGCCGGTTTAACCTTTATAAGAATCATCGAATGGAATAATGCACTGCTTTCTTGGAGAAATCCCCCCTGACAACACCTCACCTTGCCTGCTGACCCTGAAGAACTTTTACCAAGAGTTCCTGAGCCTGGCTGTCTCCCAGTGGCCTTTATCAGGGCTTTTGTAAGTTACTGTCACAGGGCTCATGGAGTAAAGGAGAAGCAAAATTCACTGACATCTATGGTACACCGCAGCCTGTGCTGCGTTTTCAAATGACCTTTTCTTGAGACCTGTTTGCCAAATCCTTCCAGACCTACCATGAAGCCCTGAAGTTCAGGCAGGAGTGTGTGACTTGCAGGCAGAATGTTTTTGTTAAAGAGGAGGGAAATAAAAGAGGTTACTGTCCCGTAGGAATAGTCCCATGCTCTGCTGCTCTGTGTGTCTAATCTCAGTTCTCAGTCCCTGATGTGAGAAAAAGAGAAGCCTCTGAGCTCCCTCCTGTGGGTGAGTGTTTTTTCAGTCTCTATTCCTGCTTGATTAGAGACAGTAGCTCCTTACAGAAAATGCCTGAAATGGGATTAAACCCCCTACAAAACACAGTTCTGCTTAGCAAAGAATTTTTCTTCTGACTTGGACCATAAATATTTTTGAAAAAATCCAAATGCCATTAAAAAAGCTGTTGTAAGGAGGGGGAGGGAGGTTGTGTCTTGCTTTCTTTGACTGTAGTTATTTGAAAGACAAGGAGCTGACAGCCTTCTAAGATAGATTACATTATAGCTAACAGATAGTGAGACTGATACCCTTACAAAAGTGCAGCAGACTGTTGGAAATGAGCAGCCCAGTGAAGTTTGCTGTGTTGCAAATTCGTGTACAAATAAGCTGATTGGAAATCCAAATTGTGAGTCTATTATTTTTATTTTGCAAGTAAAGGGTCACAGTCTCTGTTTATTGTTCGAAAGAGAAAGGACAATCATCAGTAAACTGCAATCTATGTTAGTAAGCAGGCTAATGCACTGAAAATGGTTCCTGGTAGTTCTATAATACAAAAGAGATGCTTTATGTATATCAAGATAAAAAATTCAGAGTTCATTAAGGAGAATAAGTAATCTTGTTTGGCTTGCACCAGGAATGATATATCAAATTATTTTGTTCTGCCTTTTTTTTTTGTCCTAATAGACCATTCAGAAAAGGTCAAGGAATCAAAAACATGTATGAAAATACAAAAGGACATCTATCATTTGTCTGAGTCAGGATTAATACTTCCTTTAGATGTTAACCAGCAGTGCATCCCATGAAATATTAAAAAAAGTTAATCATATTCCCAGCTAATCTACATATATTAACCTGATCTTTTATTCTTGAAAGAATTAAAGAGCAAATCCTGAGTTACAGCTGTTTTCGTTCAGATGCACAATTGGTATTCCAAGCTCTACATGGATCTCAAGACTTGATAATTTGCCATTTCTTTGTAGGCTTTTCAGACATAAAAATAATGGAGGTCTGCACTGATATTTTGTACTGTAGTCAATCACTGTATAAAAAAGATTAATCTGGAGAGCTGCAGTAAATCGTGTCTCAGGATTCACCTCCCCCAGCTCCCTACCCTAAGCACTAGAGCCTCTGACTTGCTGGATCTAGTTCTGCCTCCAAAATAATTTTTGGAGGTGAATCCTCTACCCTGATATCATCAGTCACCAACTCTGTAACAGGTGGGGATCAAAACCCCTCATTTGAGTGGAGGAGGATCTGAGACGAGTCTCCACTGTCTTGGGTGACCACGTTTTCCCACAGAAGCTGTGCATAAGTGAGGTGGTAAAACCACCAGAGCAGTTGTCAGTAAACGCAGTGCAGTCTGAGAGAGCTAAGCGTGCTCTCAGCACTGACAGAAATATTAAGCTGCTCTTTGCACTTGAGTTTGCTGAGTTTCCTGCAGGTGCACGTTCCCAGGTAGTCCCTGTAGGAAAGGCAGAGACAACCTCTGCTAGTCAGAGAGACTTTTGTCTAAAACTGCGAGGCTGAAAATGTCCCAGGTAGGTGTCTGAGCGAATTAGAAATTAGATTTGAAGACCTTATCCAAACAGTATTGAAGTATTGAAATTACATGCTCACTGCCTGCTTTGTTCTTTGAAAATCACTTAAAAATGCTTTTGCAAACTCAAACACTCGCAAGGGCAATCAGCCCCATAGCTTTACCAAGATGCAGTTTGGTACTATTAGAAGTAGTAACTCTTGATCTTTGTGCCATATTCCTGATCTTTGTGCCATATTCCTGTGTATATATACATATATGCACAAAACGAGGCTCTATTTCACAGACATCTCTTTTCAGCCTCACAGCCCTCTACCATATCTGAAAGACTGAAGAAGAGAGAAGACCTCTACTAGACCCCCTCCACTGCTCTTAGAAAGCAGCTATGTTTCACCACGATTTTGCAAGATGGTCAAAATTTAGCAAGCAGGTGGCCTGAATCACTCATCATTCTCCTGAAGTGAAATATCACTTGGTGCCCAAACCCTCCTGAGTCCCTCAGCTGACTGCTCAAACACAGCTCTCTGTGGTCACATCAGGGGTCACTTGTTGGAGCCAAATAAATATTCCAGACATAATGTTTTGTAGAAGAGGGATCAGGGTGATCCCATATGAAACTGCATGTCTGTGTTTACTCTTTCCATCTGTGCTTTTTATGTGTTTCATTTTTTTTAAATGCAGATTTTCCCAACGCTTGTTTTGTTCCCCTTTAGAGTATTGACAAAGAGATTACTGGAACTTCAACAAAATTGAGGGAACTAAGACACCATATTTTAGACTTTAATGAAAAGACAGTAAAGGATTTTCTTTAGCCAAAGAAATCCTGTCATTAATACCCAATTGAATAAAGACTAAATGAATTCTGAGTGGGATTTTTCAGGGGTGCTCAATACTGACTTAACTCCGCTTTCATTCACACAGAAGAAGAGCAATCAGCAACTTCAGTGAGTGCAAAGCCTGGCCAGCAAAGTCTCCTGCCTGAGGCTGATGGGGGAGGCAAGGAGGGAAAGATCCATTCCTGCAGAGACCCTGCTCAGGATACTGGCAGTCCTCATTACTGGATGTTCACAAATCAGCTGCCCTTAACTGAGGAAAACACAGAGTTATACTCGTTTTCTTCATCCCTCTCACCTGCCTTGCTCCTCCTCACCTGCACTGCACCTCTTAACTGTGGAAACAATCACCCTGCTGATGTCAGACACATCTCCATGCTGTCCAAACACTCCCAGTAACTGGAAGTGTGACCTGCTGCAGCAAGGCTGTGCAAACTTTAAAGTGATTCTAATCTTATATGAGCTAGATATATTCAAATATTACCACTCCAGGGACTAGAGATGCTACTGCCTCACATATTTCATTCTCTTTGATGCACAGGAGAGTCTCTACACTACACTGGGAGAACCCATTCCCGTGCTCCCTGATTTCTCCCATGCTGTTTCTTTGTTTATATTTGATGCTGCCTTTAAGGAAGGCCTTGAACAATGAGGAGCACATAGTCCAACACCCTTCATCTGTATTCTCCAGCTTGGAAACAGCCTCAAGGGGGAAATATATGTGTTAATTGTGGCTTTTCATCTGCAGGCACCATGGACTTCAGAGCACTACGCTGTGATATTTTTCCCTTAAACTATAATGATAGATACAGGAGTATGATGTGTATGTGCACACACACATAGGGAAGATGAGACTGTGTTTATTCTGGGATGCAAAAAGCTGCGGTTTCTAGCCTTGACTTGGGTAATCACAGCTTTTTTGGAAATAATTTATATTACAGTCTTTCAATGAGTTATAAAAGAGAAACATAAAGAGACACACACAGCTCTCCTTTTACATATTCATAAATACGTTTTTATGCACTTAAGCCTCGATAGTGCCATGGCTGTCAAACAAAATAACTGCGTGAATGACCTTGAAAAGGGTAAAATAAAAGGTAATAAATACAAAATGAGGCTAAGTCAGCAACACACCTGGCTGCAGTGGAGGCAAAGGGCATTAACTGACTGCTCCTAGATTTTGCTGAGTAACATACACTTTCCCCTGGAGGTGGAGAACAGCGTGAGGCTCAGGCATGGTGAAATCCCTGTGAATCCCTCCTTCCTTTCTGGGAGAGAGCTGAAGATAAGCCTTTAGGTGGAGCTCACTTACCACTGCTTTTCCTGCTGGACACAGCCGGCCTGGGCCAGCCCTACAAGGAGAGAAAGCGCAAATAATCTCCTGATTTTTCACAGCTCCCGTTAATAGGATCCTCACAAGCTAAAAAATGAGATTGGAGGTGTTGTTTGGATGGGAACATGGGACGGTGGATGCACCCAGCACATTCCACGGGACGGCTGGAGAAGGCTGCACTGGGCTGTGGGACAGGGAGGGCAGACTGTGGGATTGGGACAGGAGGGCCATGCGCTTGTGGAGTGCAGTGGAAAGCATGAAGGAGCAGGTTTCTGTGCAGGATTTGTGCTCAGCATGGGGAAATAAGCTGCGAAATGTGTGGTTCCTAATTCCTCCCAGCCTTTCTGTGAGATCTGGCATGCTGGAGAGTAGTAGCAGAAGTAAGTGGAAGAAAGCTCTGTGCTAGCAGCAAATCCCAAATCAACTGGGGACTGCCAATTACTCACATTTTGTCTAACAAAGCCAGGCTTGTAAAAGCCCATTTGTTTCACACTGTAAAAGTGATACCAGGCATCACAAGCAGGGCCTGTGTCAGCTTAGGAGGATGAAGAATGAGGGTGCCCTTGGTAGCATCAGGGGACAGCTCTAGACCACAGCAGGGGACAGGAATGGTCCTTAAATCTGCAAAACATGAAAAGGCAAAATCATTGCATTCCACTTTTCATACACATGAAGCTTCCAGCAATGTCACACCCTACTCACAGAAGATCCTGACATGACCCCAAATTTTGCCTACCATATTTTTGCACTCAAGAGTTTCCTGGGATAAACAGATGTTTGGGAGAGCAAACTTTTACAGAAGCAACTTTACACTGAGGGCATCCTGCTGCCACCTGTGGGATAGTCAGGGTCTTGCATGGATATCAAAGAGTGATCAGGAGATGCTACTTTTCTTTCTTACTTTTTAGTGCCTGCTTATTTCAGTTGGAGTCTCACAATTTCCTCATCTTTTTCTCTACTTGTGCAAGAAAAAATGCCCAATAACCTAATGGTTGTGAATATCTGTGAAAAAGCAAATCGTTTAGTGAGATGTTTCCCAGAAAAGACTTCATCAGCTGAAACTACATCTGTGCCAAAAATTCTCCACTATTTTGTGATCTCTCACAACCAGTATCCTGACCTCCTTCCCATATATGTAACAGAAGATATTTTGAAAGGAAATCGAATTATAAGGGAAACAAGTTTTAACAGTGTTGCTTCTCATTCTGTTACTGCTTTATTTTCCTCCCCAGCGCCTTGGTTTTTTTACAGGATAATGCCCAATTACTATAACTGTAAGCAACAGCAGTAATTTAAGATGATCTCATAGGTTAGTTAGGAAGATTCACTACCCCTTTCACACGGCAGATCACTACCCACCACTGTAAGCAGCTATTGAGATCAGCAATAACAAATTCCAGTGGTGCAGCATTACTCTGACTTGCACTGTAAAAATTACCCTTTCTCTGGATTTCTTCTGTACTCTAAAAATGTTCAACAAAACTCGACTAGAACATCCTGAAGACAGCATGTTATGCTGCGTGTAACACACAATTTAGCAGGCAGGATTTGGCTCTTGGATCAAGGGGCCCAGAATCCGGCCTGAGTTTGACTTCCCACTGCAGGTGGAGGAGATCCAGGTGAGACAACTGAGGCTAAGGTCAACTCGCCTGAGACAGACATTCAGTGTATATCTCTGGGTGAGCTGTGTAGCCTTCTAAGCTGATTGCCCTGACTAGATGCCTGTGGGCTATAACAGGAAATTAGACACCTATTGCAGAGGTAGACATATCCTCTCCAGTTTTAATCTTCAAGCTGAATCAACCTATTTCTTTCTTAAAAAAAAAAAAAAAAAGAAAAAGAGGAATTCCATCTCTCTAATTCATTATTTTACTATCTTTCTTATAGCAGGAAGTCACAGATGCAGAGTAATATACAGCACAGACAAAAAAAAAGGACAATTTTAACTCAAGGAACCCAGATCCATGTACAACCGTACTGCAGCTGTGGAGATCAATGGGAATCACAGAAATGCTGTTAATGTAGTCTCTCTGTTGACTTCCTCACAAATAAAATGAGGAAACATGGTCTGGATGGATCTTCTGAGAAGTAACACCTTGAGTACCCACCTAGAGTAGCTACTAAAAAACGCTGTCCAAGTGTGAGATTGCATCAGTTGAGGCCCTTCACATTTCCACCGATGACTGAGATGATGGAACAGAGAGGATGCCTACCGTATTTGCATGTGGCATTAAGCAGGAGGGGCTGCTAATAAAAATTGGTATTCAAAGCAATCCTGACAAATTGAAGGCACTGCCTAAAGCAAACAGAAGGGAGACCTGAAAGATGCAGCGAGACAGGAAAGAATAATCAGCACTACAAATATAAACCTTCTCCAGGAGGAGATATGGGGATTATGGTGCATCACAGCAGAGCATAAGTCAACATTATGTTGTTAGGAGAAAGCTAAATGCAATACTAGCTGGCATGGTGAGGTACCTGAAGCAATCCTTCCACTTTATTCAGTGTTAGTGAAGCTTCAATCAGAATAGTGGGATCACTTTTGAGCTCAAGAAAGATGTTCACTAACTGGGGAAAGTAAAGAGGAGAAAAATTCAAATAGTCAGAGGGCATGAAAACATTGCCTGTAAGAAAGAATTGAAGGAATTCTTTTCTGTACAGCCTAGAGAAGAGAAGGCTAAGGGAAAATCTGTTGGAAATATTAACATAAGCAGCCTCAGGGATTAAACTCCTAGTACCCATAATGAAAAACACATTCTTGCATAGAAGACATGGAAATAATTACAGTAGGTGGCTGTTAAGACACATCCTTAGGCACCTTTAAGAAGTTTAGATAAATGTTTAGGTATAGTCAATCCTACCTCTAGATGGTGCAGTGAATTAGATGATCTCCTCAGGTTTCTTTCCATGCCCCGGTGTGTAACAAAGCATCATGACCATTTCATCACAATATCTTTCTCTTGGGTGAGCTCATGATGCATGACCCCTGAGGAAAGGGTTAAAAAAATTGTGGCCCTAAACTAAGCAGAGGCGGTCAAGGCTTGTGTCCTTGGTGCAGGGGGCTGCTGCAGAAAAAATTACATCTAAAGGACTCTGGGAAGCAGTAAAAGAGAATCACTTGTGAGCTGCCACCAAAACTGAGCCAAAAACACAGCAGAGCTACAATATTTAGAAAAAGTAAATATACTGTGAATTTGTTTCACACAGCAGGGCAGCCTGCAGAGGCCTGGCAACATTTGGCACATTAAAGTGTAGGCTCAGGTAGCCTATCTGTTCTGAGTCTTCTTTGGCCAGAGAAAATCTAGCTTTAGCTTGCAGCTGTGAGCATGGACTCTCAGTGCCTGCTGCAGATGGTCGTAGACCTGAGACAGATTGAACCCATAGTGTTGAAGATGCCTCTCTACTTGTGCTTCTACCCCTTTTGTCCCCACTTTTTCTTTCCAGGACTGATGATTCTAAACAGCTATGCCACTGGTCTGAAGGACAGTGTCCAGACCATAAAAGGCTTAGGCTTTATAGCTGTGAAGATATATAGGAAAGCAGATGGCCAAAAAGCAGGCGCAAAGGTGTTTTGAAACCCCAGAAAAGAGTCCAAGAGAAAATGTCTTGAGGGGAGAAGGTAGTGGTGAGCATAGGGAACTACAAAATGAAAAAAAAAGAGGTAAATGCTGGTTCCATAGAGAACAGGCACATGGAGCTACTCTCCCAGGGCAGCCCTGTGGGGGTGAGTGGAGTCCCTGCTAAAGGGAAAGAGCAAAGGTTAAGTGAAGATGTGGGGTGAACCCCAGTCTTTCCCTGGGTTAACCTTACTGTGTGTGTGTCCTTGCTGAAGCACTATAGCTCAGAGATGCCAGTTCAGGAGGCTCCTGGGCAGCTTCGCTGACTTCTGGTTTTGCTCTATCACCTTTGACTGACCCCTGCTGATTCCACAGGCTTAGAGAGGACATCCAAGATGAGTTGTTCAATCACGTTCCTGGAGATGAAGATGAAGCTGATGGGCTTGTAGTTTCCTGGGTCCTCCTTGCTGCCCTTTTTGAAGACAGCAGTGATGGTGACTTTTCTTCAGAGCTCAGGCACCTCTCCTGAGGGATCATCTTCCCTGACCTGTGGGCAGTGCTCCCTGTGCCAGGGACAAGAGCAGAAATTTCCCTTGGCCAGGGCTGGAGCTTTCAGAATTCAGAATGAGATTATTTGGTGGCTAATAAGCAACACCATTACCAGGTCCTTGTTCAGGATGCACTTTACTGTTGGTGGAGTGATGAAGGCAGGCTATGAATGTTGGAAACTGTTATTCAGAAATTACACAGTTCCTGTCCATTACAGCATATTAACAGTTGGACTTGATGACCGTAAGAGGTCTTTCCAATCTAAATGCTTCTATGATTATCTAACCTTGGTCATTTGGTGAAGAATTACTACGAATGACTAATGCCATCTTAAAACATAAACCTCAGAGACAGGTTCCAAGTTTAAGAAGGTCCTCAAATCCAAAAGTGAGTGCCCTGGCCACATAAGATTTACTGCTTGCCTGCAAGACTATCCACAGATGAACAGTCTCTGGGCCTGTGGAATCGTAGAATGGTTTGGGTTGGAAGGGACCTTAAGGTTCCATCTCCCTGTGCTCGGCATTATTAGAGCATGTCCTATTCACATGCGACATGCCTGTTTCTGCAGTTGTTGGTCAACTCTCCTCTGGCACTCAGGACACCTTGCATAGGCTGTTTTCATCAATACTTTTCAGAGGGGAGGGAAAACAAATTACAGCCATTCCCAATGAAGAAATCAATCAATATTGAACAGCTGTCATGACAATATTCCACGTCTGGATCAATTAAATGTCACTACCTGCACTCCTCTACAGTCCCTGTAGAGGTGCCAATATCTGTGCTCCTGTCACCATAAAGTCTTTCATATCTTTACCCACATCACCCTGTGTGCTGTTCACTGCCAAATCTTGTACATCTGCCACCTCTTCCTCAGGCACAGCAAACCACTGTGGAAGTAGGCACAGCAGCACTGCTAAATCACCAGTAGATGAGGGAAAACAAAATGTCACAATCCAGTTTAGAAGGCATGGTCACTGCTTACAAAGAATTGCACAAAGGGAAACCAGCTATGGAAAATTCCAGACAATGACTTGGGAGAGAAAAGTCGACCTTTCAGGCAGAACAGAGTTTCCTGGAAGGAGTCTGTTGTGGTTTAAGGCATGGCCCTCCACCAACACAGAGCTCATACGAAGCCTGCATCGGTTTAAAGGTCAATTTATCTCTGACCTTTTGATCAACCTGAGTAAATACAGGCACTACTGGCCAGCCCATCAGTTTGCAGAGGTGCTGAACCCAGAAGAGGGTTTTATGCAGTGATCTCCAGGAGCTGTGCTAACCCATGCTGTGCAAAACCTGGTTCAGGGGGAAAGTTATACCTGCTTCTCAAGGGAATGATGTTTTATAATGCAGTAAAAGCCAGTGTTCATGGGGATATGGCTACTGAGAGCCAATTTAAAAGATACAGGCACATCAAAGAATCTCATTTCAGAATACATTCCTTCATTAAGTAAGCCTCGTGGTTACATAATGTACAATCCCAGAGTCTCTTATGAAAATGTCAGGATTTTTTTCAGAAATACAAAATACCACCTGTATTTGCTAATTAATCATAGTGTGTTTACTTTGCTTATGTCTACTATTTTCATTGGCCAGTCACTCCCAGGTGAAATGCTGACTTTCCTAATGAACTCAGGGTATTTGAAATCACTAACCAATATTCAAAAGGCCAGTTCTTTCTGGCGTTGTCTATACACATTCTCCAAGTATGAAAGTATGCAAATATACTTGATTTTTTAAAATCTTACCTCAGTGCTAAGGCATTTATGACTGTGAATTCAGAAGACTTGACTGACAGAACTGCTTCAACTGCTTCACTTGACTGACATAGCTTAAAAGTAATATTTAATTGTCAAAAGAATCACCAGATTAGATATTTCTTGTACCTTTGTCCAGGTATTTCCGAACAGGTACCAGTTCCAGAAACCCATGTGACTTGGACAGATGTCTGTCTGCTTGCGCACGTTAAGGTTCTTTTCATTTAAAATCATGCCTGAAAAGCAAAACAGTTTTTTTCACACCCAATTGTTTTAGAAGAGCAACAAAAACCATAACAGAGGCTTTCGGAAAGCAGTCCCTGACACCAGCAGGAATCGCTCCACTGAATCTTGACAGTCACCAGAACAAGACTGCAAAATACATCAGTGATCAGCAATATGCCAAGCAAAAATGTGTGGCAGAAGCTGCAGACAAACCAGCCCCTCACACCACAGTCTGCAAGACTAAAAACCTCCAAACAATGAAACTTATTTTGTAACCTATCTGCAAACTGGTGGAAACAGAGTGGATGGATCACTGCTCAGCTGAACAAGCCACAGGCACAACAAGAGCAGTAAGGAGTGGTACTGTTCCCAGAAAGATGCCTTAGCAGTTTTCCCAACCACTGTGCTTATGTTGCAGACACATACAGGGAATGGGAGTAGACTGAAGGAGTTCAGGCTCACACAACAAAGGAAGAGAATGCCAGTAATGTGGAACCAGAAGTAAACAGTGCAAACCAAGACAGACCAAAACGATGTTAGGGAAGCAGGCAAGACTTCAAAAAGAGTACAGACCCAAATCAATGCATGGTCTGATCCCAGGGCATCATTTGGAGTTTTGATGGAACATTAGACAATGCTCTCAGGCACACGGTGGGATTCTTGGGGCTGTTTTTTGCAGGGCCAGGAGTTGGACTTTGATTACCCTTGTGGGTCCCTTCCAGCTCAGGATATTCAGGATATTCTATTTAAAATAAAACAGTGTCTGAACTAGGAAAGTGGATAGAAATAGCCCTGCAGAGTACCCTACTGCCAAGTGCCTGCACACAAAGATTTACAAATACCTGACACATCCCCATCAGGTATCAACCATTCCCCAGACAGGCATGAGGGAAAGCAATGGCCACTGCATGCAGAGAGGAGTCGATCAGAAAAATGTACACAGTGGCTCAGGACCAAGATTTTAATCCCAACAGAGGAAACACAGAAGGCTCAACTTGATTTATTTTTTTCCATCTACTATTAAATGGCAATTGCCAGAACATGAAGGATCACTGCGGCCCTTTTCCCAGGCCTGCAGATAGTAGGGTCAGGTACTTGAACATGATGAGCTTCTGTTTCCACACTGCAACCTAGACGGTTGATATTTTAGATTCTAGGTGACATTGTGGTTCAAGGATCTAGTTCATGAAGATGGAGCCAGGACCAGGTGAGGTCTTCAGGTAAAATCTTCAAAGTTGCCCTCGGCCCTGACAATTCCATTCAATGCAGTCACCAGCAACAAGAAACTAGATCTCCTTGAGCTGAGGAATGGGACAAAACAAGGACCCCTGATGCTGTCTGGCTGCTTGATCACATCTGTAAAGTAGCAGCACTTTAAAATACCCTGTTTGGTGCTGATCTTCTTTAAAATCTACTGTTTGTAAAATACAAGCCACAGTAACACTAACTACTTGCTGACTACCTCATGAAACCAAAATACTGATCATGAGAAATGTGAGAGAAGATTGAATAATATTTTTATCTGAAAACTATTGTCTGCATGTGACAGTAGTTAAAATTCTGATGTATCCAAACTAATTCTTAATTTATTGAAACTAGAAGATTGTCTTCAACAGGAGATCAGTAAACATAAAATGAATACAGCAGCTTCATTTTGCAGAAAACAAAGAGACTTATGTGCAATCCTAGCTGCCCCAATACAGAAGTGCTAATATAAACAAAACACCTTTGCAAGTTAAGCTTATCAAAATAACCAAGCAGTTCAAAAGGAGACACCTATACAACGGAAGACAATAAGCAAAGATAGCCATAAATACTTTGAGAGACAAAAAATAACATGAATATGAAAAGCCCTGCTTATTGTCAGATCCAGATTCTACGAGTTTTAAACTATTGTACATCTAGTAAGTGGATACATATGCATTTTTAAAAATTGTTTAGAGGAGGTTTTTGTTTATGGAAATGAGTTGAAGGAAGAAGCAGACAAGGAAAATTCGATGAGGATCTAAACTTTGGAATTTATACAGTACTTAAAGATTTTGAGAAAGTTTAGGTCTGCAAAGAATGAAAACTATATATAGAATAGAAAAGAAAAATAATGCATGCATGGAAAATCTAATCCAAGCCTCAGAGAATGGGATCAAGTCCTGACCTCAGAAGATTTAGTACAGAAAGATTTGGATTAAAATCAGCACTTGGCAATGCTGGGATTTTGAGTGTTTAGAAAACACAGAGTGCAAAGGGCAGTTATAAGATAAAAACTTGATTCTGGTCCAGCACACAGCTTATGTTGTTTGTGTCTGTGGGTACATAAAATCTGTGCAATGATGTTAATAATGCGCAAGGCCCCAGCCTTCCCATGCTAAAGGATCCTTCGTGCCCACCCAGGAAGCTGTATCAGCTCTGTTCCAGGGCACTGAGGGGCACTGAGGATGAGCAGGAGAACACAAGCCTTTGCAAAGTAGTCCCAACCTTCCTGGAGAGGCAAGGAGCCAAGTTATCCTGAACTCACAACCTCCTGCTGCTTCTCAGGTGAAAAGACGAGATCCAGTGGTCGGTACAAAATAAACCCAGTGGTAAGGTTCCAGGGAAGTTTTGTGTTGATTTGTCCTTTTCTCCTAGGTTAGAAGTATTAGTTAGCACTTCTGCCACCTTCACTGGAGAGCTGTACGAGCAGCTCCTTGCTCCCTAAGCACATACCTGGGGTGAGACTGAGTTCACTAGTTCTAATCATCTGAAAGTTTATTTAGTCCAAGTCAATTAAGTGCCCTTTGAGAGAGCCAGGAATCTCAGGAGGAAACTTGTCTCGCCTGTCTTGATTAACTACTCTAGTACAGTATACATCAGTCCCCAGAGCTACCTGTCCCTCCCATGGCCCAGAGAAGGGATCTTGTGAGCCAGTGCAGATGAGCAGCATAAGATGAAATGAATCCCACCTGTAAAAACCATAACCTCTTAACCTTCTCTTCTTTAAATTTAGATTTTTCCCTAGCAAGCATATTTTCTAACCTATTGATTATGTTCAGGGCTTTTCACTGAAGCCATTTCAATTTATACGGGGCCATCTTGGACTGTGGAAGTGTACAGGGAACATCATCCCCCCAGGAGTCCCAGCAGCATTACCATGTACACACACAGTAATACCTAATACATGCACAATAACCTCCTTATAAATACATGATAGCCAGTGGCCTGTTGTTCATTACTTTAACTCTTTCCCAAGTTTGCACTTGTAGTAGGAGCTTCTGGAATATCTTCCTGCATACTTTTTCCTTCAGGATAGCATGAGGTTTGCTACTGATGATGGGCTATTTCACCACAGCTAAAAATTAGGAATGAGGCAGAAGAAACATGGGGGGAAAGATAAAGAGAATGAGGAACCAGAGGAATGCAAACTTAGGAGCTTCTTTTGACTCCAATAAAGGTGAAATAAGTCAGCAATTAATTAATAATGAAGGCTGGTAGTGGACAGACTGGAAGGGGGCTATCTTTCAAGTGACAGATGGAAACAGTGTGCTGTTGACTTCCCTAAATGCAAAGCAGCAGGACCATCATGATCAAGAGAAAATAAAATGTCACCAGCTATTATTCACAAGAAAACATTTGGCATGAGTGAGAGCCATAACTCGTCTATTCAGGAACTCTTCAGATTAGGTTATCAGTGAAGGACATGGTAGATTTCTTTGTTAAAGAGAGGAAAGTGTTTTATTTCCTCTTGCACAGGACACTGTCTGTTTAGAGGTAGGAGATGGAATTCCAGTGCTTTCATCTCCTTGGCATCTTTAGCTTTTGCTCATCTACTTCAAGAGAAAAAAACTGAGCTCAAATAGACTCTAAACAAGGGTCAGTAAAAAAGTAGGCATTACATACTAAAGACTGTTGGTTTTCAGTTCAGAACATGTCTTCCGGTCACTACTCAAAAAAACCTGATTATTTTTAAGCAACACCATTTGATTAAGTCTGTCCTTAAGTCTGTCCCTCTCTGAAGCAGCAGTACGGTACCTTCTAAGGTACTTTAACTTTTCTAACTCCTTTACATCTACATAGAACCTTGCTTTCCATTCTGTCATCCTTGTCTGTATGGGTGACCAGTGGACCCGTCCCCTAGGAATTCCGCACGGCAGGAACTGGCATTGCCTGTAAACAAAAGCAAAGTGTTTTTGGAAACTGGCACAACTCCACATCACAGACGCCATGGCAGTGCCAGGCACCTCTGCATGCAGGTATTCATGCTAACAACAATAGTGAACACCACCACAAACGTGAAAGCGGCTTTCTTTTGGAGGAAAATTTTGCAGAAAGAGAGAAGGAATAGGAAATTGGATCAGCCTGAACCGTAGCTAATTGTCAGAAAAAGATTAGCATAGTGCAAGGATGAGCTTGACATTGGGGAATTCATTTATGTTAGTTTAAGGGTTTTTCCCTGCTTTTTCTTTGTTGGTTATATTAGTAAGTATGCATATATTTGCATGATTACCATCATTGTTTTTAATCCTTCCATCAGAATGGTGGTTACACCAGTCACAGACTGGTGAAAGTGGGCTCATTAGGACAAACGGATGGAAAGGAAACTAGAGACTATGAAGTAGGACAACTGGAATAGTTTGAGACATCACATCAGTTTTCTTCCACTCCTTCTTGGGGTTTCATCACACAAACAGTCTTGATGAATGGCTTCTCTATGAGATCTAATGAGGGGACATGTGACTCCTTCTTGTGTTAGAGCCTATATGGCCTCTCTCCACCGAATGGGAGGCTGCCTCTGTACCCTTTAGACCAGGAACATCCTTAAGTCCAAATAGACAGATAATAATAGGAAAGCTAAAATTTTTTTTTTCTAAAAATTTGTGCACTTGTATTAAATGATTATGGCATCAGTTGGGACCTAATTTTGGGTGCTGCTCCTGCCTGGGCATGGGACAGGCCTGGGCTGTCACCCTCTCTTGGGGGTTCCCATGATCCTTGTCCCCATCTCTAGGCAGCTGCTGGTGTGGCTGCATTGTGGCACTCAGACCCTTGCTCTGTTCTTGTGCTGTGGCTCTGTGTGTGCTCAGAATGTGAACGTTTACATTCACTCATCACTTCTACTCACAGGCTTAATCTTGTAGGTTTTACATTTAATGATCAGTCCTACTTTGAATGCACTCTGATTGATAAAATATTCAGTTTTTGCTTATTAGCTCTAAATGAATGTCAGACTGTGTACGTTGGATTAAAACTCTTGGCTATTAGCATTTAGCCTCTCCAGTTAACATTCACTGCTAATCAAGATACATTTCAGCCATGGTTGATGCCACTGTAGGGTGAAGGGACAGACTAGACAACCTGCTGAGACACCTTGCAGCAGTTTTCCCCTAGTGGAAAGCCTGGCTTGCAGCTTATGCTCATTTAATTGTGCATTATTTCAAAAGCACTGACGTGCTTTCACAATTTCTGCACTGGTGACATGAGAGAAATTTGAAACTGTGTAAAATATATGTTTAAAAACATATTTAAACCTGCCTGTCTTCTGCAACATCAGTACAAAGGTACTAGCAGGACAACAGCAGGGCCTGGTCGCAGATTAGGGAGGTGTCAAGCTGTGTTCACCCCTCCTTCGAGGGATTTTCCACCAGGGATGAAGTGCCAGCACTAGATTTATTGGGTGCCTAAAAGCACCGAGGCTTGGGGCACTCTCAGGGCATGTCAGGACAGTGGTGACAAAGGGTGGGAGGAGAATGAACACCCAGGGATCACTGACATGGGCCTGGCACAGTGAGAGTTTGCATCCAGACCCAGGAACTGAGAAGGATTCCTGGCTTCAATCACATCCCTGCACCTGAAGCAGGTCGTAATATAGTCTGCAGGTGACAGAGGAATCCACTCTGATGCTTTGACTAAAGGTGATGTCAAAACCTGTTCCTTGCTAGCAGGAAATTTCAGAGATGTGAACCAGCTTGTCCTGAAGAAGAGACTTTCCCCCTGAACATGCTGAAGAACATAATTATGAAGAACATTATGAAGAACATAAATTATGAAGAACATAAAAAACAATGAAAACCTGTTTTTTCAAATGCACTACTATTTAAAGAGTGGAAAATGAGAGGATGTGTAATTTAAAATGCTGCACTGTGCTTTTACCAGCCACTGACCAGACAGTGATGAATCATGTGCCTAAATTCTACTTCTTGCACTTTGTAAATGTGGAGATCTTTGGCTTTGACCCCTACTCCATCAGCTTTCCACTAAGTCCTCAAAAGTTAGTCCGTGGCTGTCAGTACATTTCCTACCAGACAGCATAGCTATTATGCCATTTCATTGCCACAGTGCCAGAAGGCCTAAGAAAATTTATGACAACAATATATTTTGTCTCAGACAAGTTCTAGTCTGAGGTGAGAAAATGTGGAGGCTCTCAGCTGCTGTGTTTTCACAGAAAGTTTGCTTTGCTTTTAACGTCACGCATTCAAAGGATAATGGGCCAAAATCCATGCAGAACACACTTTATCTATTTAATTAGTTAGAACCACATGGGATGAGAGAAGTAATGGGACCATAAAAACCAGAAACTGAATTCTAATGCGATTAGATGTGAGAGTTCCAGAAAAAAAAATTCATCTTTATGCCATCAAAGAGGCTTTATTAGGATTATGTACTCCATTCTGCTCATACCTGTTAAAGACAGATACTTTTGGATTGAGACCTGTGTACAAAAGAGTTATTAAGATCAGCAAATGTGTATCCCAATACATAAGGATCCGAAAGTGCTTGACAAGCATCACAACACTGCAAATGGAAAAGCAAAGAGGGGAATACAGTACCCGTTTAAATGTACCACGGTACTGGTTTTGGTACTGGCTGGAGTTAAACCATCACACATGGTGCCAACATTTTGGAAGCAGAAGCTACTGAGATAAAAAAAATGAACGTTTGAACCAGAACCTCTGAAAAATGAACCACCTCCTTTTTGCAGGAGAGAGGAGGGAAAAACCGCCAACCTGGCTTTGGGAGAGGTCTGGCCTGCTCTAGACAGTGCTAGAAAGATTCATTAGAAGGATTATATGATGTGTCCATGATCATACAAAAAACAGACTCAATGACACAGATGCTTACTCTCTTGTATCTTAACAGGAGCCTTTTTAGGGCTTTGTGCCCTCCAACATTCCCGTGGACCTTCATGTGACTCCAGGATATGCACCACATACCCTCAAATGCAGGCAACACAGCCTTCTGTCTCAAACACTCACATTAAAAAAAAAAAATTAATTCTTAGAACCACAAGAGAAAAATAGGAACCAGGAGAATCCCAGGAATAAATGTTACATATTGTGAACATTCCGAAGCTGTGGCACTTGGCGTTAAGTACATAAATATAACCATAGCTACCCTTGACAAGGATCCATAAAAGCACCCAGTTCTGCTTTTGGAATAGCCTTCCCCAACTCTCAGTGTCTCATACAGGATTTGAAATGTTTCTGCAACCATTATTTCTGACAATTTGATAATTATGTCTCTCTCAGGATGAAGAGATTTTGGAGTTTGATTTAACCATCCTTGAATCAGACTCTTTTAATTGGAGTAAGAACATATATTTCTATTTTTATTCTATTTCCTGGCCCTTTAATTTTCCTCCCTCTCATTATCCCTAAAAATGCAGGATTGGACCCATTGTAGTCAACATTTGTGACTTCCATCACAGATGTCCCTGTCTCTGAACCATATAAACTGTCCCTTGAGGTATTATGGGAGAGGGACAGGAACCCTCTCCAGACTCTCATGGCCTGCTTTGTCCAATGTACAGCTCCAGAAAAATGGAGAATGACAGACTGAACAAGTGTCTTTGGCTCAGAAGATGTCTTGGAGCTGGGAACCTTCTGCCTTGAGCCTGCTGAGTGTGGCAGGTCAGGTATGACTGACGTGACCGCTGGATGGGATCGGTACAGATACACCAGCCCGAACATACTTCCATGCTTTGGCCATCCGCAAAGCCAGTTCTCCTGGTGCCACCCTCATGGTAAAGTAGAAACCCGAGCAATGGAAAGCCCTGCTGGCTGTGTAGAGGACCAGCCTAAAGCATCCCGGTGAATTTGATGACACTGTTGCTTTTGGATGAGCCAGTCCTGTGGTGTGTGGGTGAGTCTCTTGGGGGTCTCACACACAGCTCTGTGTTTGGAGGCCAGTCTGGAGGAGGACTGACACGTGTCACCGCGCACAGCACAAACTGCAGCTGGCATCGGGTGCCGACCCTTATTTCGGGGGGCTCTCACAAGGAAAACACGAGCTGGTCCTCCAGAGTCCCCACCTCAGCAGGCACAGGTCCCCTCTGGCAGCCCCAGGGTGGGATTCCAACACATCCCAGCAGACAGCCCCCATTTGCTGCGCCTTGGGAGCTGCGCTCCTCTGCCAGGAGCAGATTCCCTCCCCAAACCGTGCGGGAGGCAGGAGAGACCCGGCACCCCGCCTGTCCCTGGCTGTGGGACACCACCGCAGCCCCTTCCCCCCGCCCGCCGGGCCCGATCCCACCGGGCCGGGTCCCACAGCGGGGGCGGTGCCAGCAGCGGGGCGGGGACGCCACAGCCCGGCCGGAGCCGCCGCGGGAGCACCGAGCGGCCGGAGCGGGGCAGCGCCATGGCCGAGAGATGCGACGTGGTCGTGGTCG